>VZRZ01008263.1:330371-422482 GCA_013398175.1 Climacteris rufus
GGGGGCAGGTAGCTCCGCCCAGCACGGGCAGCCCGCATGACAGACGCGGCGATCGGCCAATCGCCTTTCAGTGCCCGCCGCCAGGAGCCCAATCGCAGCGGGGAGCGGCTGTGCCAGGAGGGGATGCTGGGATGTGTAGTCCGGCCGAAGGGCGGTGCTGCGGCTCCCGCACGGGAAGACTACNGGGGGCAGGTAGCTCCGCCCAGCACGGGCAGCCCGCATGACAGACGCGGCGATCGGCCAATCGCCTTTCAGTGCCCGCCGCCAGGAGCCCAATCGCAGCGGGGAGCGGCTGTGCCAGGAGGGGATGCTGGGATGTGTAGTCCGGCCGAAGGGCGGTGCTGTGGCTCCCGCACGGGAAGACTACGTGTCCCGGCAGGCGGCGCGAGGTGCGGCGGGAACTACGTGTCCCTGCAGGCAGCGCGGCGCGGATCCCGCCAGGGAAGGGTAAGGGGGAGCGTTCGCCGCGGGGTACGCGCGCGGTATTGCCGTCGTCTTGTTTGTTGAGTTTTGGGAGGTTTTTTTGTGATCCATCGCAACAAGTGGCTGGCGGCACCCGGGAGTGAAGCAATCGGCGAAGCGGGTTTGCCTCAGAGCTTTGCACCGGCAAACACTTAAGCATGCACGTGTTGTAGGCGACCGCGAAGGCGTGTCAGGGGCGGAGCCTTGGATGTAGCTTAAGTAAACGCGTCAGGGGGAAGGGAAAACAGTCGGTGCTAGCGAAACACGGTGCCCCTCGTCACTTGGGATGAGAGAGGGACGGGGGTTAAATTCCCGGAATACTCAAATTGAGCAACAGTTCCCCAGTGTTTTTATCCAAGTTTATCCAAGGGGATTTTTTTTAATCCCAGTTGTGCAGGGGCTGATGAACCTGGAGAAGAGAAGGCTCAGGGGAGATCTTATGCATGTGTACATTTATATGTACCTGGAGAGAAGGTGCAATGAGGACGGAGCCAGGGTGCTCTCGGTGGTGCCCAGTGACAGCATCAGAGGCAATGGGCTCAAGTTGAAACGCAGGAAGTTCCCCCTGAACATCGGGAAACACTTTTTTACTGTGAGGGTACAGGTTGCCCGGGAAGGTTGTGGAGTCGCCATCCATGGGGCTCTTCAAGAGCTGCCTGGAGGTGGTCGTGGGGTAGCTGTCTCTGTGTGGCCCTGCTTGAGCAGTGGGCTTCGACCAGGGGGTCTCCAGAGGACCCTGCCAACCTCAGCCATCCTGTGATAAAGTGTCATCTTGCTGTTTCCCTTGCTTTTCCTGCAGGGAAAAAAAAAGGTGCTTTGTTTTTTTGAGAAAGTTAATTTTCAACCAAATCAATTCCTTGATCCGGTTCACCTCTTGGCAGAGGAGAGGAAAACAAGGGCAGAAGTGTTTGCAGCTGTCACATTGAAGCAATCATGAAACTAAAATTTTAAGTGTACAGAAAGGCAAAAGAATACTTGGAAGTAAATTAGAAACAGGACGTTGGGCCTACATAGGGTCTTGCATAATGATTTTTGGTTTCTCACATGCACATTTCCTGCTCTAAAATTCAGGCCTCAAAACTGAAGTGAAATGCAGAACAAGCTACTCATATGCCACAGAAAGACACAGAAACCACTTCTGAGTCCAGGAATAGAGCTGGGGCTGGCACACCAACACCATCTATCAACAGCGCTTTTATTTGTAAAGAATCTGGTTTCTTCATCTGATGTTCTTTTTGTTTTCTGGCACTATTTCTTTAAAACTTGCATTTACCTGTACCTTTCAAGGAAGCCCAGTGCCTTTTTTCATCATAAAATCCTTTCTGCAAGGAGACTGCATTGCCATTGTTCAGTGGGGTGGACAGGCCTGGGCTGCTTCACACAGCTGCTTCCTCCAGGCCTTTGGCACCCTTGTGAACAATGTATCTGCCAAAATCATCACTACCTGTAATAAATATGACTTCTCTAAGCACTCGAGGCCTCCACCCATCATAACTGATGGGTTCAAAGAAAATACTTCTGCCAGTGCCTTTTATGTTGTTGGAGGGTTCTTTTGTTTTGTTTTGTTTTTACATTAGCTACCACTTCTGCTTCCCGTCCCATTCTGTTGTCCCTCATTATGGTCTCCCATTTGCCTGTGAATGGGCATGTCACATATGTTTGCTTTATTTCTATCTAAATTTTGATCTTCAGAAGTTGGATAGATCTTATTTTTCCCATCATGAGTTTTCACTTGTTGGATGTCTCTGACAATGACTACATACATCCAAGATCAATAGAGTGAACCAAAATCAGCACTGGACCTTTGGTATTTTAGACTTTGGAGAAGCTGTATTCACACACTGAATGCTGAGATTGACTGAAAGTCACAGCACTGCCTTTTATCTTTTAGAAGCTGTTTTTTCCACTGGCTCCAAATGAACTCTGGCTACAGGAAACAGATTGTGAAACTGGCTCCAAGGCCTAAACTTCAGATTTCAGCCCTTTGTTTTATAGATTTTAATGTGGTACTTAGGTAATAGAGATGAGGATGGCTTTTTTTTTCCAATCCAAATCTCTGCACTTTTCTGATATCAGGTCAGGCTTCTTTATGCACTGCAAGACATTGTGGAAATCAAGGTCAAAGGCTACCAGTGGAATTAATCAGGACCCAGAGTTAGGGGAATGTGTTTGTTTGATTTGCGTGTTCACTGACTGAAGTTAATATGCTTGTTTTTGATCCCTAAAGAATGGATAAGAGAAAGGCAAAATTATGAAGGAAACAATCTGGCAACTCATCCAGAATTGCAGCAGTTGGGTTTTCAAAAAGATAAGCTGAAGAAAAACAAATTTGTGGCTGTTTTAAACATCAGTATTTCCTTCCTTCGTGATTTATCAACTTCCCTCTTTTTTTTACTAGATAAGGACTTCTATAGCCATATGCAAATGATATCCAACAGCAGAATTATTTTTGAAAATGCAGTATCTAGTAATTGTATTCATATCCTTTCTAAGATATAAGATCTAAAATACATTATATTTACTTTTTAAAGTGCATTCCAGTTTCTGTATGTCACAAAAGAGAATTTTTTTGCAGAATGCATTTAGTCAAATACTGGAGAACTAATAACACAGTGAAACTTGTGCATCCTAGAAGGAACTGCTTTTTAAATTATGTTCCTTCAACTGCTTTCATTTACACCTGGTTTTGTTAAGGCTTACTTCATTCCAACTGCTAAATACCTAGGATGGGATCATTCTCTTCTAAAAGTTCACCCTCCCTTTTTACATCTGGGTTTTGGCATGTTGCCACAATAAATGGCACTCCACAGTAAAATACATTTTTCTGCGCAGCTACACTCTGAGAAAACGAAGTTCTGTTTTTCAGAGAGACACCAAAAAGCCAGAGGCTACTCCTCTACTGCCTTTGAACCCAGGCTCAAGCTTGGTATCAAGCCCAGACTCATGTATTGTTCCACCAGACTGGCCTTAAAGATCAAGCAGCCTACAGCTTGAGATGTTTAACATCTTTTTAACATCTTTGTCAGTGACATGGACAGTGGGACCAAGTTCACCCTCAGCAAGTTCAGTGACACCAAGCTGTGTGGTGCAGTTGACATGCTCAAGTGAAGGGATGGCATCCAGAGGGACCTTGGCAGGCTTGAGAGGTGGGACTGTGTGAACCTTGTTAAGTTCAACAAGGCCAATGCGAGGTCCTGCACCTGGGTTGGCACAATCCCAAGCACAGATACAGGCTGGATGGAGAATGGATTGAGAGCAGCTCTGAGGAGAAGGACTTGGAGGTGTTGGTGGGTGAGAAATTCGTCATGACCCAGCAATGGACACTCACTGTTGCCTTAGGTTTTAACCCTTATATTTTTCAAATCCTGCATTGTCTGGCATGTATGCTTTATATCTCGTTGGTTGCTGTTTTCTATAGACATAACACTACCACTCTGTACTTACCCTCCAAGCACATTCAGGCTGCCCAGACCCAAGTTTCTAAATGGGGGGTGGGGGGGGAGAACGAGCTAGGGGGAAATTGTGAAGTTTTAATTGGGAAATCTATGCTGATATGCAAATGGACCAAACCTATAAAAGTGTGGAGAACTCGTGACTCGTCGTCCATTTTGGGTGATGCCCCTGGGGGGCTTTGTCTGCCCTAAATGTACCTTTGAAGGCCCTTCAAATAAATACCCACCTTTTATTCCCTTACTCCTGCCTGGCCTCAGTTTTTTGGGCTAGCCTTTTAGGCGTCATCACAGCCCAGGAAGCCAACTGTGTCCAGGGCTCATCAAAAGCAGCATGGACAAGAGAGGTGATTCTGCCTCTTTATTCCACTCTTGTGAGACCCCACCTGAAGTGCTGCATCCAGCCCTGGGGCCCCCAACATGAGAAGGATGTGGACCTGTTGGAGTGAGTCCAGAGTAGGCCACAAAAATGATCAGAGGAAGCTGGAGCACTTCTATGGAGAAGGCTGAGAGAGTTGGGGTTGTTCAGCCTGGAGAAGAGAAGGCTCTGTGAAGACCTTACAGCACCTTCCAGTAACTAAACGGGGTCTACAAGAGACCTGGAAAGGGACTTTCTGCAGGGGCATGGGTTTACATGGCTTTTTAGTGAGGGAATGGCTTACAATGGCACAAGGGGGAATCGCTCTAAAGTAAAAGAGGATGGGTTTAGATGAGATATTAGGAAGAAACTCTTGATGTTGTGGATGCCCCATCCCTGGAAGTGTTCAAGACCAGGTTGGATGGGGCCTTTGAGCAACCTGGTATAGTGGAGGGTGTCCCTCCTGTGGCAGGGGAGTTGGAACCAGACGATCTTTAAGGTCCCTTCAAACTCAAACCATTCTATGTGGGAGCAAATGTGGCCTTTTTTTACTTCTGAACATGTGTTGGTACATCTAACGTGTTCTGGTCTATTATGTGTTGCGGGTGTGTATTTGCACCAAACTCTGCCACCCTGCCTCCTCAGAGGTCAGAAATGCAGCAGGGATGGGTAAGTTAGCCACCAGCTTCTTCTTAGGAGACCAAATCTTTCATGCAGAAAGACTGTGGAATAGTTTATGCTGAAGGGGAGGGGGGGGAAGTTGAGAAGAGCTGGACTGTGATGTACCAGAACTACAGGCTACTTAAAGTCCTGCTGTACTTTGCCACCTCTCTTGACTATACTCAGCTGTATAAATCTAGCCTGAAACACTGAGGACACTGAGGACTAGGTAAACTAAAATTGCAGTTCTGAAAAACTCCTCCGAGCAGGTACCTGAACTTTTGTTAGTCTGTTTCTGGTTAGAAGTGTTCAGAATTGCCCAGACTGGGCATCTTGGTACCTGTCTCCCCTCTGTTCCCATTAGGAATTAGGATCTAGGAATTAGGTGGAGTAGATCAAAGAGAGGTCCAGCTGGGTGAAACGTCTCCAAGCCAAACAAGTCAGGTTCTTCTGTTGTAGCCTCAGCTGGCTTCAGTGCCTGTGGTAGAGTGCTCACCTTCAGTATAGTAACCCAGTGATGAAAGAATTGGCTTTTAGCTCAAAGGCATTTACATCAACACCTCCTAACTCCCAGGAGAATGTCCCAGGTGCTCACAAGGACTGCAGAATGGAAGGGAAGCGTTCATCACTTCAGATGTTGAATTTGTGCCCTGTTGGAAAGGATGGCAAATGTGTGGCACTGGTGTGAATTAGAAGGAAGGAGACACAGGGAGCTGTAGGCACTTACTCCTGGTATCTGATAACTCAGCCTGTACTGATTTTTATCCAGGAACAATTTACTGCAAAAATGCATAATGCATAATATAAATAAATAAACAAACCCCAGGACTCTGTTTTGATGACTGAAGTAGATGAGAGAGATACCTCCTTGTTTTACTCTGTCTTTTGCCTCAGCTGCCTTGCCCTTGTTCAAGACTCTTACATGCTTTTTGGAACAGGGTCAGAACTTGAAGCAAAAAGGTGGTGACTCCCTGTTTCCTTCCTGCTCTTCGTCCTCCCAGTCTAGCATGGTGGTCAGGGATGAGGCATGAATGCTCCTCAGGAACTCCCACTTCCCGGCCAATGCTCCGACCACTGGGTAGCAGCACAGAGAAGATGGACACTATTTCCTCCAGCTGCACTTGGAAAGAAAAAGAAAATTGTTTATTGGGAATTTTACATCTGCTGACAGTCCAAAAGGCCTTTTAAACACCTCTGGCAGGCTGTCTGTTAATGCAGACCTTGGTGTTTTCCAGCAATAACACAAAGAAAAATGCTGTGACCAGCAGCCACATGAAATGAAATCACAGAACAGAAAAGCTACAGGGACTCTTTATTCATTGTTTTAAAGAACAGCTCTTGGCAGTCACTGCCAGGAGAGGACTCCAAATCCTGAGTCCAAAGAAGATAAAGGTGCCAAGCACCAGGGTGGGACTTCACACACATCTATGTTCATAGAGTTTCCTCCCCCCAAACCGCAGCTCTTGTTAGCTCCTTACTAAGCTTGCTGCTTGTTTTGGATTTATACCTGCACTTTTACATGCAGGGAATGTAAGCCTGTCATTATCACACTCAGCCCTGAGGCCGAAAGGCTCATGTATCCTGGAACATCAGTTCCTTATCAGTCCCATCCCTCTGATTTATTAAGGTCACACAGAACAGCAAGAATTTAAGTCAAGACCCTAGAGATCCACGAAATTTCCTTGCATTCAGAAACTGCATTTAGTTAATAGGGAAGAAATGCCTATTAAAAACTTTGTAGTAACAAATTGAAGTTAGTTTTCTGTCTGCAGCAGTGTGCAGGATTTTGTTGCATCTTACTCAGATTTACTCTTTCTGTATCCCTGAGTTCATGCAAGTTTAAATATACAGATTATATGAAACAAGTAATGGCTTTGACTGTTTTAAGTTTCCCCAGGCAACTCAGGGTAGAAGTAGTGATGAAACTATTTCTGCATTTTTGAGTACTCATTATACCATATGATACACAAACTATTTGGCATTAATACTTAGGATGTTATGCCCGTTCAGGATGTGCAATGTGGATGTGTTGGATTTGCTCTGAATATTCTGAGTCATGTAAACAGATGATATTTATTAAAATTATTCTTCAACAAAATAGGTCTCCAAAATGAGATTGAGGAGTTGCTCTAACTCAGATCTGCTTGCAATTTCTCTGCATATTTAAACACAACTATTCCTGACAAAATATGATTTTGGGAACTGTTTTTTGCCTGGAGTGAAACTTACCTTTTCATTGTTAATATATTTTTTTTCTCATTCTGGTTCTTAGGTTACCTGATGTACAAATGCAGAATGGAGTTTTTGTTCCCTGCCAGGTGCCTAGCTATCAGTAGCACACAAATATATGAAAAAAATGTAGGCGTGGCCATTGGTAAAAAGAGACAAATCCTATGAATAATTACCCTCTTTGTATTTCTCTGCTCATCCATGTCAAGCTTTTATGGTTATCTGTCTAAAAATCTACCTCCTACTCCATCTTCAGGCTAGGGTAAGGGATTTTGGATGAAGAGACTGACACTTTCCCTGAGAAAGTATTGGTAAAAACAGAAGTTTACTTTGAAAATAAATTCCAAAGCAACGATGGGGACACAATCCATTTGCCTAGAGGGCAAGTTGCAACATTGAAAACCATCTTTCAATGATTCTATTAAATATTTGAGACATAAAAGGTGAAAATTATCACAGAGTAGAAGTGTTTGCTGTGAATGAGTCACTACCTGCAATAACTATCCCCTACCTTGTTACATTTCTTCACTATGATTGTCATTTCAACCCACCCTTATATTTGCCCTGCCCTACCCTAATATGCCTTTTCCTTTTTTCATTTGGCTTTCTAGTATCTAATTATTCTGCCTGTGCACACATACACAGTCTTTTATACTGGAGTCAGTTGCCCTTGAAAACCTTCCCTTTCCACAACAGCAGAGCCTTCCTTTTTTTTAATCAAAGGTCTATAGCCAAAGCCCATAATTTCTTCCTGCCTTCCAATCCATCAGGACACACTAAGCTAAATGAACTACATGTGGAAGAGTGTGATGGCACCAGCAGGAAATAACAGTGGAGAGAAAAAGTAGCTTTTTACATTCTTCATGTGAAGTACTGAGGAGAGCACCTTCAATTTTCACATCAGTCAGTGTACCAAGAGCAAACAGCATCGGTTGGAACTGGATCTTCAAGTGTGCAGGGAAGAGACTTAATAGTTATTCTTGTTTGGGAGGGGAAAATGGATATTTTTACTTTGAACAAATCCCAACTTTTTGTGCTAGAAGAGGGAGTGGGAGAAAAGAATACCAAATGGCAAAGAGCAGGGAACAAAGGTATAGGATGGTATAAATACAATAAAGAGAGAGGAGATGAGGGACAAAAACCAACTGTAATGGGAGGTAGATGAAAGAAGAGTAACAGAACTACAGATGAAGTAAGGAAGTATATTAGTGACCATTTATAGTATTTGGGTTTGTGTTTGATGTTTATTACAAAAAAGTTATGTTTAATTACTTTTAACTGATTAAAGACATATAAATGTAATTATTTTGATAGCACTGTATTCCAGGCTAGATGCCTTCATGCTAAGATAGCAATTATTACTAGATAGTAATTTGCAGTCTTGCTCCTCTAAATGCTAAATTAAGTTTTCATCTGCACATACAGGTTAAAGCAGTTTATACCAACTTGATTTCCCCACAAAGTGTTGATTATGAGTTTTTCATGTACTTTTGGATGAAGGCCCAGTTGAATGAGGAATTTGGTCTGCTGTACTCATTGAAGAAAACAGCAGAACTCTAATAACATTATGACCCAAGTTTGCATGCTTGATACACTGCCAGGTTAGAATCTGTTCCTAAAAAACAAATTGTTAAAAATCACAGTTTTTTTCTCTACCAGGTTATTGCTTTGCCTTGTTTACAAAATACTTGTGTAATTAATTTCATTTTCTTTCTTCCTCTTTTTTTTTTTTTTTTCTCTTTTATCTCTAGCAAACAGGAACTGGAGAAATATCAGTATGAATGCTTAGAAGTGAAATGCTGACACAGTGGAAAGTCTTAGGAGTTTGGGGTTTTGTTGGGTTGCTGGTGTTTGGTGGTTTTTTTAGTTAAAATGCCAGGTTTTATCCTACTTGACAGTACATACAATGTCATGAGAAAAGAGAGAATGCCATTTCTTTTCCTTTTCTTCCAAGAATGAAAAACAATGGTTGTATGAAAGTTCTGCAAAAGACTTGATATTCAGGAATGGATCGGTTTTGCTACAGTAGTATCAAAGGAGAAACTGGGAACTGAACCTTTATGTATCCAGTTCTGAGACTGCCAGTGTGTATCTCACAGTTTGCACAACAAACTGCCTCCCGTGGATTTGTCTGTGCCAATCTTTCAAAACACTCCCTGGTTCCTTAATTTCTCCAACAAATCTTTGCCATTTGCTCTAAACATATTTAACCTGGAACTTGACAAAATTTACAAAACATGTTGAAATGCTTTATTGATTCAGTGAGGTTTGACTTCCTATTAGTTTTGCAGCTGTCACCATTTCATGTCTAACACACTTAGATTAGAGGAGGCACGGGAGTATCAGTTACTGAGATATGTCTTGTGTTTCAGGCTGATTGCAGTGCTTGTGTCAGGATGCTAGAGACTGGGTGTTCCCAAAACAACAATGCAGTTTGCCTACAACAGTATTTATTTCTTTTTTTTGTCCGTGGAAGGGCTGTTCTTTGTCTGTTGGGAATAAGGCTGAGGGTTGCAGCATAGCTAGTGCAGCTGACCAAGCTTTTTTCCCCAGTTCTCAAAGGAAAGTGAAAGGGGAAAAAAAATAGACCAATTTGGATTGTGTCACAGAAATGGCCTCTCACATAACCTTTCGCCAGCAGGGCTTGGCTCAAGTAGACAAGGCAGCAGCCAGAATTGTGAGCTTCTTCGTATAGGCTGTGTTGGGGCAGCTCTTTAAAACTTCTCTTATGTCAAATAAACAGTGAATCATTCCTTGGTTCATTTGAGACTTTGTTTTCAGTTATCAAAAAAACACTATAAATTGTGCATGCCCAGTAGGTCGGGTCAGAAGATAGATATCTTTGTATTTTTTTCTGAAAAATGCTTTGATCTGCTTTTTCTCTTTCCTCTTTGAAGGTGTTCTGACAGCACCTCTTTCTTTGGTTCTAAAAGGTTGCCCTCACAGCAGTTTGAATGAACCAGTGTCCCTATGAGATAACGAACATCAGAGAATTTAGTGGAAGAATCCCTTACTTTATCACACTATTCATTATATCTTTTGGGAGACTGTTAAGCCAGCATTATTCCCCGAGTGTGCTATAGTTTACATGTGGAAAAAGGTTTTCCATATGCTGCTTGACAACATGAGACATAATTGTATATGTGGCAAAATGTTTCTGGACTCTTCACTTCAGGAGGCATTTTTTTTAGATTTTGTAATGATATGGCTAGCATTGGAGGGGAGGAACGGGAAGGAGGGGAGGAGGATGATGAAGTCCTAACTGGTCTTTCTGTAATACTTGGGATTTCAGTTGTGTTCAGTAATTCTCCACTGTTGGTACACTTACTTGTGCCGGACAGCAGTAACTGAAATGTCAATTGATTTTTACAGCAGCCCAATCCAGTATTCTGGCATTTAATGTAGGCCACATTCAGCAAAAGTAAACAGAAACTGGATAAAGGTAAATTGTATTAGTACTTAGATGACTGTGATGAAATGGGAAATTCTCTGTTTGTCTTAAGGTACCAAACTCCAGTTTGCTTGCGCTCCTCTGAGGCATGAAAGTAACATGTACAGGGGTGGACCTTATGGTGGGATTGCTCCCAACACACTTAGTGCAAGGTTACTCTCAGCTTGTATGTGACAGTGAGCCAACAGGCAGACGTGGTCCCACAGAAGGGACCAGCTCAGCTCATGCTCACACCCCAGGGATGAGCACGCCAGCCACAGCAAGGTAGGAGGTAGGCAGAGTATTTACATGTAATGCAGTGCTGTCACAGAGCTAATCTGTTAAGTATCATGCACCATGCACAGGGTTGCAAATGTGTGGCACAGAACTCTGTAAGCCTCCTGGCTCAAACTTGGAGAAAAACATAGCTGGCTTGCCGATGCTGATGGTTAATCACAGAATATTCTGAGTTGGAAGGGACACATGGCAAGCCTGTGGGCATAACTAAGTTATCCCATGTTTGATGCAGCATGTGTTGGAACTGTCTACTTTGTGTTTTTCTGTGTAAAATAACACTGGGTATCTGAGCATCATCACTACATCCACCAGCACAGACTGGGCCAGTTCTGGTTAAAAAACCCAAAGGGCCAGTGCTGACTCCACATATGACCTGCACCACACAAGTGCTTCACCCCGCTCGCTGCAGCAGTGCAGGCTGCTGGGGTGGGAGTGCGGCATTTCTTCCTTCTTCCCCTCCCCTCTGCATGTAACTGGGGTATTTAGTCAGCCTCTGTTTAATATGCATACTTCTCTCTTGGCTGTTCCCCAAACTCAAAGGAGTGCACTGCTTTCCTCAACCAAGGGCTTGTCTAAACAACGGTGTTCTGGCTGCTTTAACGAGTGTTGTTCAAGTGCTAAATTCCCCTAAGCCTTGTGGAGTTACATTAGTACAAATGCTGCTGTTTGGGAAGCAGTATCTGCTTTAAAGCACCTCTCTAGTGCTGTGTACTAGGTGTCCACGGCAGCAGCAGCATGGAATAAGAGAGTGGTTTAAGCTTGCTGTATAAGACTTTTTAAAAAGCAAATTTAAAAAGCAAACCTGGTTGTGATGGTTTTATAGAAACTTAAATACTAAGTTGAAAAAGGGGGAAAAGTTGATGGTAGGGCAGTTGACGTTCAAACATACGTCAAGCTACTTAATTATTTCCTGATAGGTTTCTTGTTGCAGTGGGCTGGAAGTGGCCAGGATGTTTAGTGATGTCTTGCTGGTGCAGAGGGCCTTGGTCCTTTTCCTGGCACGCATCTCCTTGCCTGCAGTCTGCAGTGTTGTAGACATTCCTCCTGTGCAGTGTGGTTGCTATAAACTATATTTACCTGCTAAGATATTAGGACTTACCTACACCAGAGCACATCTACCAGAGTAATTATGCTGACAGAGCCTATAGCAACCATTCCCTCAGCCTACTTCACACAGCCTCTGTATCTGAGGAAGCTGTGGTAAAGCAAGGCACCCATAACTGTGTCTGCAGCAGAGTTTCTGCAAACACAGGTGTCTCGGTCCTGTGGTGTTTTTTTCACACCCTTTGCTGAGCCTGTGATCTTAGGAGCAGCTTGGGGAGCTCCCCCCTCCAGGTGCAGGGTGTGTGTTACCCTTTGCTGTGCTGGCAAAGTTGTGGGGTTTTGTACTGAAGCCCACACCGGATTAGCTGGATCACCACCACCAGGCAGGTGAGCTACCCTCTTCTCTTTTCACTTCCCTTTGGCTTCACTTGCAGAACTAAAGGGTTTTTATTTCCCCTTCTGCCAAATAGGTGTCCCCCGTGTCCCCCCACCTTTTTGTTACTGAGCTTGTTCACAAATTCTCAGATTTTCTGGTGCTTTATTCCCTCCCTCTTTTGTTCATTATTTGCTTTGGATCACCACCCTCCTTACAACTGTCCACAGACCCATCTCCTTGGAAACAGCAAAGCTTGTTTATGTGAAAGTAATAAGGAAACTAATGGATGTGTAGCTGGGCTGGCAGGCCAGGGAGCCATGTTCCACTGGAGGATGTTGGAAAAGAGTCTCCACTTACACTGACTGCCAGAAGGTTGGATGGTGTGAGGAAAAACCACCTTCTTCCTCTGCTGTTTCCAAAGTTGCCTTCCTTTATTCACAACAGCAGCTTTTTGCATGCACATATGTTCATTTTTATGGACCTTTTTGCTAGTCTTTTTCATCACCAGTGTGTGGGGGTTGAGTTGCAACAGGTAAAGTAAGTCTTACTTATCTCTTTTATGTGGAACTCCCTGCTGATGCACTGTGCCATGCCAGGACTGTCTCCTCTCCTGTCTTGGCCCTGACCACCTCTGTCGCCACAGGACTTTCCCATCCATATTTTGAGGTTTCTGCTGCTCCCTGCTTTGTGTCTTTCGCTGCCACTGCCCCTTGTGCTGTTGGACATGGCTGATAGGCCTGGCTGGCTGTTAAGGTCAGATGTCCCTGGTCTTTCCCAGTCCTCCAGGACAGAGCTGTGGAGGCCTATAAACAGCTTTTGTGGTCATGAACGTGACAGGGTCACCAGGTGGGACCTCCTACAAGAGATAGTGGAGTGCCTGGCTGTCTGCTGCTGCTGACCCAGCACCAAGAGCTTGTGGCCTTGGCTTGGGTAGGATGGCAGTGGGGGCCCATGGAGAAGTGTTTGGAAAAGACCTGTGGCACAAGGGTAGCTGGATAGGTCCCTTCTTTGGGATCAGGGGACTGCTCTGAGTGTTGTGGTCTGCCTTGGGGCTGTTGGCACACAAAAGTGGTGCTGTTTGGGAGGCCCCAAGTCAAGCAGGCCCTGGCAAAGAAATACTCACGTTGATGTCTCTGTGATGACAACTTGGAGGAGGAAGGAAGGACTTCTGTATACCTTTGGATGAGTGCATACCTTGAAGAGGCGGTGTGGGTGGAAGATGATTTTTTTTTGTTTGTTTTATATGGCCTTTGAAATGGGGCTGTACGAGCTGCTCCTGGAAACTTTTTCTTTTTTTTTTTTATCCCCACCTGCCCAGTATGAATGGCTTTTCCTGGAGTGTGCTTCATCAGCAGGTTTCAGTCTTGGTCTGTTTCTTCCTTCTATTACTAGATTTCTTAGGGACTAACATCTGTAAATAACCTCACCCAAGTGGGAAGCCTGTTCCAGTTGCATGCCTGCACAAAGGGTATTGTAATTTTTATATCACTGAACCTTGAATAAACTGGTTTTCTATTAGTTGAAGCTGTATATACTGCTTATTTCTTACACTGTATCTAGTGAAATGCTTGATACTACTTTGCTAGGTAATACTCCTGCTAGCTGCAGGATGATTTTAAACTTGCTTTAAACTCCTAGAGGTTGTATCAGCCTAAAGCACTTTCTGCAAGTTTCACTGTCCATGTCTTGTGTATCAGGGATAATTGCTATTTGACAGGGTGTGAGCTGTCTTCAAATGTGCTTCTCATAAAATAAAGAACGTGAAAGGGTGGGACAAAAAGCGTGAAGAAACGGGATTTAATACATACCCCTAATAATGGGGATAGTGCTGAGGATATTGCATGTTAAATATCCTGTTATCTCAACACGAACCATGGAGAACTATGTTCTTATTATGTAATAATTGTACATTATTCTTCATGTGTGATTTGGTTTTACATCCAAAAACATGGGGAGAAGAACACTAAAGAGGCTGCAAATGGAAACAGGCTGTAGAACTTGGAATGCTTGGTCTTCAGGGAGCACTTCAAGGCAAGACATTGAAGTCTGTAAAACAGTTAGTAGAAAATGCTGTTAATACTTGGGTTTTAAAACAACAAAAATCAGCGTAAGTTATTAGAAAGCACCTAGAAAAATCTTGGAAAATTTTGTTTGGTCAAAGAAAGCTATGTTTGGTGTTATGAAAGGCGTTGTTTTGGAATTGCATTAAAATACAAGATTCATCTGGTGGGGTGTGGGTATTATTACTATTGTTGTTGTTGTTGCTGCTGCTGTTGTTATTGTTACTTTTATTATTACTATTATTGTTACTATACACATGATCTGGTTTGATATAAACAGAGCCAGGGATAGCCCAGTTTCATACTTTGAAAACTGTTGTGTAGTCTGTTAAAGAAATAATGGAATTAAATAGCTCTCTTTCTACAGGCTATGGATTCTGAATCAAAGAACAGTTTCATAGGAAGCTTTCTCCAGCCACCAGATCGGATGCTTCCTGCAGCCTTTGTTTATACAGAATCAAAGAAGCTGGCAGCTGCTGCTGGTGGCAGGCCTTCAATTTCAAATAACCAAGGTATAGCCAAAATATGTCCTTAAAGTGGTCTTTTTAATTGTTCCATGTGAAATCTCTTGAGCAAACTCCTCATCCTATTTTACTGAGTTCAATGACTTGCTGTGATTATCAGAGTGACATTGAGACAGGATGTATATGTGTCCTGAGGGAGTAGTCTCCCTGAAGTCATACATCCAGAATGGAAAGCTCTGCAAGTCTTCTAACATCCTTATAAACTTTGGCTTTGAAATTTGTTTAGCTTAAAATCGTCAGACTTCCTCTGAAAGCAAAGGAGAATGCTTCAAACTCCACAGAAGCAGTTCATGACTTCAAATACAGTAAAGAAAAGATCATTAGTATGGTACACTGACTTGAAATGGGCTTTTTGTAGTGCTATTTGACTCCTTCCAGCTTAAAATCACTTCTAAAGTTTTTTGGGTGGTATGTTTCCTTGGGAGAACTTTGGAAAAATTCAGACTCTCAGGAAAGTTAGCAGGCTGAAAGTCAGTCCTTATGAAACACAGGTCCACCATGGTTGTTGTGTGTATGAATGGGTGACTGCTCTGTGGAGCTCACAAAGCAAATGCTCAAATGGCTTAGCATATCTGGAGAGCCTGGTGGGTAATAAGGATACCCATACTCAGAATTACCGTCATGGACAACTTGGCAACATTGCACAGACATAGCCTGTGAGTGTGCATGTGACCATTGTTCTTCACTTGGAAAATCTGTGACTTCTGTAGCAATCTTATGTCACACAGAGGCTTTTTTAATTAAACTGTTCAGTTTAGTGTTATGTAGCTAAGTGTTTAAGGAAATGTTTGACATACCAATAGAAAGATAGTCCCACTTCATCTTTCTGCTTTCTGGTATTTGCTCTTTGTTTTGTTTCATTTTGTTTTGGGCTTTTGTTGTTGTTGTGTGTTTGGTTTTTGCTGTTGTGTGGTTTTGTTTGGTTTGGGGTTTTTTTTGTTCTTTTTTGTTTTTAATGGGGCTATGATAAGCTGATGAAAGTTGTTAAGAAGGTAGCAATGTTTGATGGGTATTCTTTTGATGAGAGAGTTTGGAGTAGGAAAACTACCAGTTACAAAATGTCAGAAAATTAGCTTGACTTGTTACAGAACATGTCTTAGACTTTCACAGTTGTGTATACTTCTTGGAGAGCTAGCAGACTTTCTTATAGCTGAAATTGCAACTTTTATTTTTGGCATAATTTTGACACATACTGATTTGAGGCTAAAAGCAAAATCTTGCAGACTTGTTTCTATGGTTTAAAAAAATCATCAAATACAAGAAACTAGACATTGAGTCATTACCTTTTAAAACAGTATTTAACATGTATCCTCTGCTAAATTGTACCCCCTATTCTGAGCGTGTTTTCTTTTTTTAATCTGTCCAGACCAGTTGTGTTACACCACGATTTGTGATCTCATTTGGATACCTGTGTTCCCTGCTTCTGTGTAAGCAGAAGCCCCAGGGTTTATTGTTCTCTATTTGCCATGATTTCTTTGTGCTTGCAGCCATTTGGAGTGAAAACAGTTTTGTTCATAGGAACAGTGCTTCATAGCTCAGTTATGAAGGAAACATGTCCATTTTCTCCCATATATGTTCTGCATATGTTAGTGTACACCTAGGGAATATATTTAATTTTAGGTGTGATCCTAGGAAGAAAACTTAGGTAGTATATTGCAATGTGAAGTGTTTTCTAATGATGATAATCATCATCGCAATGGGAACAGTTACTTAAGTTGTAGCTGTTGCATTGTTTGCTAGCTGTAGTGGCAGCCCTGAAAACTCTTCAAGAAAAGATCCACCATCTAGAGCTGGAGAAGTCACGTGCTGAAGATAATCTGTGGAGCCTCTCCAGAGCAGCTGCTCAGCACAAGAAGGTCTTAGAGCATGAATCCTGTGAGAAGGACACAGCACATCAAGAACTGATGCAACAGAGGAAAGGTATTTCTTTTGAATGATAAGGTGTAGCCGCAGCAACACTAAGACTGTAATATCCAAGGAGTGTTTTGTTTTGAAAAACTGTTGACCCTTTCATTTTTTGCTTCAGAACTGGGTAGAGACAGGAGCTTGATAATTGTGGATCTAAGTGAGTTATTTTTTACATACATCCACCCAGTATTGCATAAGCCATAAAGCAATTTTAAAGACTAAGCATGTTTCAGGTGGTGTGTCTAACTCCTACAATAAGCAAGCAGCTGCTTACATAACACTGCTAACTTGAGAAAAGACAGGAGAAGAGAAGAAACCAGATTCTGGTTAGGTATCTGCTGACACAAATCAAAGTAACTGCAGTGCTCATGCCTTTGGAATTGAAATTAGGGACTAGCTTTGAAAAAACATTTTGATTCTTATGTCTTATATATAAAATACATTTTAACCACATGACTTGTTCAGACTGACAAAACTGTTCTTGCCTGGTTTGAAGACTGAGAACTCCTCAACGAGATGACAGTCTTACTAAATGTGTAGCTCCCTTTGTGTACTGAACGTCTTGTTTCTCTCTGTAGATGCAAGTGTGCAGTTAAATGCAGCACAATCCCGCTGCTCCCTGCTGGAGAAACAGCTGGATTACATGAGAAAAATGGTTTCCAGTGCAGAACTGGAAAAGAAAATGATTTTAGAACAACAGGTGAAGCCCTTTAGCATACTAAGAAAGTAGTGATATAGTCCAAAAGTAGAGAAATGCGCAGGATCCGAAGTTTTTTATGGCCATTATTTTTCCTCAGCTCTGCTCGGGCTGCTAGCAAACAGAAGCAATTTACTGTCTGACTGGCTGATGACAACTATTCAATGAATTGTATGAAAAGCTCCCTGGGTGGAACTCCTAATGAGCAAAACCATGCTAATACTTGCACGTTTGGTAGACAAAAAGGCTGCTGGAAGCTTAAGTCATCTTTGTCTGCCTGGTATTTTTCATCACTTTGCAATTTAAAAAATATGGAATTTAAACTAATTAAACACCTTTACTGTGGCATGGGGTGGTTTGGGGTTTTTTTTTGCTGTCTGAAACAATTTCAGTCAGTTGCCAACTCCATTCTTGCTTATTTTTTCCAGGCCCAGCTTCAGAAAAAGGAAGATCAGAACCGGTTGGAACTGCATGCAAAACTTGAAAAGCTTGAAATACTAGAAAAAGAGTGTCTTAAACTTACTGCTACTCAGAGAATTGCTGAAGTAAGCATGCATGGAATGACAGTCTGAAAGTCACTTGGTATAATTTTGTGGCATACTATTAATAGCACTAAGTTTTGCAAAAGTTACCTCTGTTAAAGCATGCCTGACTGAATGCCACCTTGGCTTCACGTGCATGAGTCTTTTTTCAGTCTGGGCTTTAAAAATTCCTACAGTCTTGTTTTGTCCCCACATTACAATTGCAAGCTCCTTCACACCTGATTCAGCATGACAAACTGAATTGTGACTAATCATTCTTGCCTTCAAATTCAGGACAAGATCAAACACTTAGAAGAAAAGCTTTGTAAAGAAGAGCATCAGCGTAAGCTAATACAAGACAAAACTGCTCAGGTAGACTGAAAAGGTTTTATTTTATCCTATTTTTTAGTACTGAAGTAAGCTATTCTCTCTGTTCAAAATACTCTTCTTTTTTTAGTGCATTAAACTCCACATGCTTATGACCCAGGGAGAACTCCTGGAATACTACTTAGACCAGTTATAAACTACATATTAGAAAGCTTGCCAGGTGTGTTGCATGTCAATGAAGAAAGATTCTACTTGGGTTTGTATTAGTGATACAGTTCATCAGCCTCAACACTGCTCTAAGTGATCTCAGTAGAAAATTACTTTTTAGAAAATCTGCTACTAATTCAGATAACCGTAATTTACAGTAACTAGAAAGTGGTCACAAGGTTGGTCATTGTGTTTGTTTTCCTCCTTTTGTTAAGATCTGTAGAAATCTGATACATGGGGTTATACTTGGAAAAACATTCATTTGATGAAGATACATTCTTCATCAAATGAGATCTTGTATAATTCATTATTCTGTGAAGTCATAATCAGTTTGTTGGGCCACCGTCCACCTGAGAGGAATATTTGCCGAAGAGAGCAAAATCAAAGAAACCTTTTGTTAAAGGGCAAAGTAGTCACATTCCAAACTTCACTTTGTGGACAAGTAGCAGCCCTTTTGAAAGAGACCAGTTGTGGGGGAATTCCCTTGGGGTGGGGCATGAAGAGCTAAAGAGTAATATTGGAAGAATTTAAGCAAAGCTGATGCCTTAATTTAATTCATCACTGCTGTCAGCTTTTATACCTCATCCAAGGATGATGGGTTTTCATCAATCCAGGAAGCTTTAAATAACATGCAGATTTGTAGCCCAGATGTCTGACCACCTCCAGAATCCATCAGAGTGACACAGTTGAAAACTTGCAGGTTTTTCTGTTTCTTGCTCAGACTGCTTGCTTCTGCAGAGCAAAAGGCCTAGTACAGAGATTTTATCTTCTGAGAAACATGGCAAGAATGACTTTCCCAGAGCAGATAGTCTGACTTTTGCAGTAGTCGAAACATTTGCTCAAGAAAGGTGCGGTAAACTGAGTTCTAAACTAGTATTAGTACCATTTTAATGCACTGCAGGATGGATTTAGGTCTGTTGGATCTGGGCTGGGAAGCACAGGGTGTGGTGTGATTCACTTCCTTTTGATGACAGAAAAGCCAGAATATTCTCACTTCAGTGTTGGACCTCCAGCGTTGTTTAGCCGGAACTGTTACACATGCCAAAGCAAAGTCCTTGTCCTACATTTAATTGGAAATGATTATTATCTTGTTTATCATGGGCCTTGATATCAACTTTGAACTACAGAGCAATCTGAGGCTTGTCCGGCAGGTTTGACCTCAATGTTACACAGACAGGCTTAGTTCTCTCAGTCCCCAGATTGAAAGAGCCAAATGTTCATATTATTTGGATTTTATGATCAGATCCTCAGCATGTGGCAGGATTGGCTTATCTCAGTTACTGGTTGTCACAGTGGAAAAATACAGCTGCTGCTGCAGTTGAATATGAAAATGAGGAATACTAAGACAGGGCTGCAAGATCTGCCTGATCCTGCCTTCCTGGTAATCTGTTCAGTTTTTAAGAGTAGCTTATGTCTTCCAAGCAGGACAGTTAATAGTGCCCTTAATTGCTTCTTATCCATGCATGAAAGAGGGAATTAATTAAACCATGCTATTTCATACTTCTAATACTACATTAAATGGCTGCTTTCTTTTTTGCTTATTACCACAGCAGCAAACGGGATTTGATATAAACAGAATTTTGATATCTTCAGTAACATCTCAACATGAACCTGAAAAGGAAAATGGGAAGAACAAAAAACCTAAGAAGGTAACATGGAAATTTTTATTAGCATACTGTTGTTGATAGCATCTGACTCACACAGAGATTGGAATTTGTGAAAAATGGTGATGTAAGAGGCATTTGATTCAATTTCTGAACTTTACTCCACTTCCAAAGTGACAAACAGTGCAAAATAACTCTTTTTTAAATTTTATTTTTGTGTCCTTCAGTAATTAAAATGGTACTAGGGCTGGTAGGGCCTCACCGGAAAACCTTCCCTTCCCAGCTTGACAATAACCTCTGTTGAAGTCTTATTGCCATTCCCCATGTCCTGTCTTGCTGCCTTTCAGTGTAACTGGCAAAATTAGTTTCCAAAGAAGCTTTAACTCAGCATCTTAAGATGGTGTGTTTTGGGGGGATTGCTGAAATCAAGAGAATTCATTCTGCAGCACATGTTACAAATCAGTCAAAATTTTGCAACTGTGGTTTTGAAAACTTAAGTAAAAAAGGTTCAACTTCTTTAATGTCAGCCAAATTGTCCTACTATCTCCTACATGCATATGGAATAAAATTTACTTGTGTCAGCTATTGGAAAGTCTTACTTGTTACACATACAGGAGGGAAATTATTTCTATTAAACCAGAAGAAAACAGAGGTGATGCATTTCACTGTGTATTTACTTGATTTTTACTTATTAAAAAATAAAGTTTAATGTTGTACTCTTGGGTCAGCAGATTGAAATTTCTTGTCTTACATTGGCAGAGAAATCCTACAGTGAAGAAAATGCAGCTTCCACAATTACATGTAAAGGCTGGTGAACTACCATTTGTGGCTGGGAAGGTAGGGGAAAACCAGTGTTTTCACTAAGGTGACATCTACAATTTGGATAAGTCTCTTTAGTTGTTAATTACTTCTGTAGGCCACTTAATAATTGTGCTTTAAGTCCATCAGCTCCAGCCACTCTGTCAGCGCAAACGTCCAGAGCGTGTTGCATATGATGAAGCATCGCAATCCATGGGTCTCCTCACGGAGACAAGGAGGAGCTGTGTCTGGGATTTCAGGACACAGTGCACTTTCAAAATCTGTATCTTCTTGTTCCACATCACCTACTGCCACCAGGAGCCTTTCAGATCTTCTGTTGGCCGTACAAGATGAGCTGGGCCAAATGATCTCGTGAGTACCCATCCCTGATATTATGAGTAAAGGTGACTTCAGCAGTAGCCCTGAGAAGCTACAGATGTGCTGTAGTCAAGCCTAGCCTGTTTTAGGTGTAGGACTACTTGTTGACAGAATGACCTGAGCATGCTTGACTGGTAGGATTTTTCTCATTCAAAAAATTCTTTCTGTCCTGGTGTTTAACTGGTCTTGTTTTTCTGCTTCCACATCCTGTACTTAAACAAGTTGTTACTGAAGTAACAGCAGCAGCAAATGAAAAATCTTTCAGATCTGTGCTTTCTGGAAATTTTAAACATATTCTGAGATACACAGAGTAGACAAAAAATGTTCTCCTGGAGAAGGCTGCAAAGGTGGTGTTACTGAGTAGGCCTGCAGGATGCAGTCAGTCTGGGTGGTGGAATAGGTTAGCACAGCTCTGGCATGAGTAGTCCTGTCACAACATCTATCCTGTTCCTTTGTACTCACTCTGTGTACCTGCTGGGTCTTTGTGCTGAGCCAGTCTGGTGTTCATATCCTTTGCTTGTTGATAGCAGGAGAACTTGCTGGTCCTGTAAGGGGGTTGTGAAAGAGGGACAGTCCCCTGCCAGAAAAGGGCAGGGTGTGAAAGAAGCTAACACTTTAGATGGGAGTGTATGTATCTTTCTAGCCATGCAAGTAAATGTGGATTACAACTTGTGTTCTTAGGTATCTTCCCATTAATGCAGGCTTGTAGGACTGCGGGCCAAAGCTATGTAGCTGGTCATAGTAGACATGTCAACACGATGAGCTGTGGTTTGAACAGAGGAGGATGTGTTGATTAAAGCAGTTGGGATGTTGACACTGATTTGAAATCCTTGATGTGGCAAAATTTAAACTGGCAAGCAATCTCATGTTCAAAAAGCAATGTCTGGCTTACTCATGGGAGTTCAAGGATGAGCTTTTGTTTTTTTTATAGCAACAATTGGTTGCTTCAATTAAACTGTCAAGGAGCAGCAGTTACTCAGAAGTCAGAAAAGAAGCACTGACCTTTGTAAAGAGATTACTTATCTAAGAGGAGGTGTCTGGTTTCAACTAGATCAGCTATCTAGGTATCACGATCTACACAATTTCTTTTGGTTAAGCTGGTTAATTTAATTAACCACCCCACTTTGCTGTAAGTATTTTTGAGTAGGATATTTTAATATGAATAATCCGTCAGAAAAATTGTAACTTAAATGTACTAGTTTAAACAATACTTTTCTGTATTACACTAAGCCTTCCAAGTCTGTGCTTAATTGTGCACCTTTTTTTTTTTTTGTGCTGCATCACTGCTGTTTGCTTTCAAAAATCTCATTTTGCACACTACTACACATGTAGTTGTTATAGGGAGAAGTAAGATGGATGTCGGCTACAAAATTGGAACAAGGAAATCAGGCTTACGGGAAAACCTTTTACTTTTCTCATGTTAATATATTCCAGATTAATGTGTATGGTGTGAGAGGGTAAATGATGTTAAATTACTGTACTCTGCACAGAATGGCTGACAACTCCTGCAACACACTGAAAGTATTGGAAGAAATCCTGGAGACTCTATCATGGACAATTAGTTTGCCATTCTTGTCTTTAATAGTGAGCATCAAGAACTTCTGAAGCAGATACAGGAGACTCAAGACTCCCAAGTTCGTGAAGACCTGGAACAGGAGCTGGTTTGCCTTGTAAAACAAATGGAGATGAAAGGAAAACAAATATCCAAGCTGAAAAAGCATCAGGCTACCGTAAGAATGAAGTGTAGAGTCTCTAGCTAGTAACATTCTAGTTGAAAGGCTGCCACAACTCTGCCTCCTGTTGTCATCAGCTAGAATGTCACTGGAATATTTTAAGCCAAGATATTTCAGTATGGATGATTATAATTAGACTGCTAGCTCATATTCTTCTACCTCCAATTCCTTCATTTGATCAAGAAAAAGTGCTTACAGCTGGCAGCTAGGAATGTATGCTGGTGGGAAAGCTTCCTGCCCTGTGGCAGTTCTGTAATCCAGAGCTGGGTTGCTCAGTCTGTCACTTCTGCTCACCGTGTTAAGACAAACTGTTGAGATTTCATTCCTTTGTGTCCTGTCCCTCAGGGGAATTAGAAAATAGAAGCTGTAATTCCTGTACAGACTGGATTAAATGTCTTTTATATTACTGAAACTTTGAAGCTTTTTATTAACTAGTCTGTTGACCAGAGCTTCTCCAAAATCACATCCAGACAAGCCTTTCAGTTTTGTTTAACCCTTAAACTGTCCTCATTCTGTCAGTATTTAGTTAAGTCATAGATAACTTTTCATACATACCCATATAAAACCACTCTTCTGTAGATGAACAACTTAACCCTTTTGTATCAATTTGTTTTCGAACATATGGTTAAAGATTCAATCCATACTTCTCTCTGATTGTTTTCTGATTTTCATCTCGTGTTTCAAGATAAATAGACTCACCTGAGAAGTTTGCTTATACAGGAAACAAAACAATATTCAGTGTGAGACCTTATGAAAGGGGGAGGTGATGGTTAGTTTAAATCCAACCAATTTTATTCCTATTCATTTTTTGATAGATTTTACTCACTCAAACCTTTTATTGTCCATGGAACTGCAAGCACAAAGGTATTAAAGCAGATGTGTCAGAGTTGCATCTTAGCAATATGGACAAAGGGCCTTGACTGCTGAGTCCTTGCTGCCTCTCTTGGCAATGTCAACTGAGTCTTTTTGATAACACTTTTATATTTTTGAAGAGCCAACAATTACAGTGTTACTCCTTGCCTCAGAATCTTGCTGACTTCATCCTCAGAACATAAGACAGTGAACAACAACTGCACCTTTGTTTTTTTCTTTTGCCTGTCATTATGGCTACAGTTTGCCTTTGTTTTGAGATGATGAGGAGTAGCACATACAATGTGGTGCAACCTTGTCATCATCCTTGCCTCTTATCAAGGTGCAGATCTTCCTTCAAGTCATCTGTGCTCTGGTACAGCCTGATCAAAGCACTCCCCTTAGGGTCATGATGTAAATAGTAATGTCTGTATGATCACTATCCATCATGCCCTGGTTATCAACACGGGCCATTCCTCTTACTCCTTGACCTATTTTGGTTTTTGTTCTGCTGCTTTTTGCACAGGGGCATTTCTATTTGTGTTTTGTACAGGCCAATCTTAATATTTCTGTTGCATAATTCTGTTTCTAGAACCTGTCATACTAAAAGTGCCATACTAATCTCTCTGTTTCACACTTAATAATATGTTCTAGAACACAATTAAAGTTAATTATTTTTAGAACTGGACTTAAAGCCTAAATTGGCATTTGGAATGCTTCCAGCCTAATTTTATCTTTGGGAAGTGACCTTTTCATGTCAAGTGCAAGTCAAGACTTATTATTTGACATTTAAAAAACCATTCTTTAGAAATTAACTCCATTTATTCTGGTTTCGGTTTTTGTTAAGGAGGCTTCAAAATAAGCTGCTTAAATACAGTAACTGATAATTAACCATATACATTTTAGAGTTTTATTGGTTTGGGTTTTTTTGATTAGGGTAGTACAATCTGAATAGGAAAAAACCCTGTTGTTAATATAGATTGGTAAGAGATTCTCTTCTGTCTCTCTGAAGCGAGCATTTTTTACCTTAGGGAGTGATGGGGTTCAACAAGCAATTGAGTGTGGGTGAGGTCAGTTTTCTGTAATGCTTTCCGTAGGGACAAGGTCAGTTTTCTGTTACAGTGAGACAACTCTGCAAGGTTACTAAGTTCAAACTTTCTTTTTTTTTAATGCCCTTTAGACATCTGTAGTTTGTGGTTTGGTAGAAGTCCAATAAGCTCTACAGCTGTGGGTCTTCTGAGTACCTAACATGCTAATTAGTAATCTTTTTTTTTTCCTAGGTGCAGAAATTAAAGAGAAAAACTAAGAAATTGAAGCAAGGGACAACTCATGCCAGTCTAAAGTGTGATGAGCAAAAGGAAGCAAAGGAGATTGCAGTCACTGTAGAGGAAAGTATGTCTAAATCTTGTCCTGGGCAGAAAAGCAGAAGCTCTCTTCAGCTGCTAAAAGCTATAAGGAAACTTCAGTCATCTCTGAAAAAAGATGGTGTCATCTGAGAATAACAGTTCTGAAGTTTGCTATGTTAGAAGGTTTTGAAGTTGCCTGACATCTAGTAAGTTTTTAGTTGTACAAAATACCTTTTAAAAATAAACTAGATACAATATTGATGTACATTCTAAACTGCCTACTCTCTACTAGGTCAGTGTGTTCACCTTAGACTTAATTTTTTTGTAGTGTAGCTGTAACTCAACTATGCTTCCTTGTAATAAAGTGTTTAATGGACTAAGGAAATGCTGTTATTTGTTAACTTGTCAAATAAAGTTTTATACTTTCTTTTTACACTTAAAATAGTATGTGATCTTTGGTGTCCTGTTTCCCTAGCTGCCAAGGAGATATTTGGAGCTTAGTTTTCCAGAATGACTTGGGCTAGTGCTTCTTTACAAAAAAACCAATGGCTTTCCTTTTCTTTAATAGCTGAAGATTCAGATCATTGTAAATGAGGGAGAGAAAGGGGTGTTGTCTCTTTATATATATTTTCATTATTGTTGCTATTATTACTCTATAAACTTTATTAACAGTCTTAGTGTTAGAGACACTGGGGTCTGGAAGCACAACCCATGACTTGGTTTAACCACAATAACATGGGAGTGTTCTTGATAAGTGCATGAGAGGGGCATGTGCTTGAGTGCTCATTAACAGAACCTGCTTCTAGCAGAGTGTACAGTGACTGAACTGTCACAGAGGAGACCTTGAGCTGCATACCAGTACCTTTTACCATCCTTCTTATTTATGGATTATTTCTGGCTTTAAAAGGCACATTGTATGCTTAAAAATGCTTAGACAAAATTCTAAGCATGGTATTTTCCTGTGCAGATAGATTTTCTGAGGTAGGCTTGTGCATTTCTGGATACTGGAATCACTGATACTGGCAGAGATACGGTACATGAACCTCAAGGCTCCCTCTGTGCCTTGATCTGGTATTTTTGTTGACTACAGAATGCTGGGAGAGGGAATTGTTTTAAAGCTGGAGCTGGAGAAGGAGGGTCCTGGCTCCCCTCTTGGACAGGGACTGTAGTGGAGGGCTACATCTTTGGGTCAGTCAACCAGGCACTGGATGGGGCAGTGCATAAATGATGGCATCATTGAATAGTCAGTCTTCAAAATGTATGTGCTGACAGGGGCTGTCCAATCCCAGAAAAAACCTGCTGTGTTTCCTCTTCTATGGGGTGAGAGGCTGGAGGGAGAGGGAAATGGTTGAACCTGATCCTGCCAGCAGCAGGGTGTTTCTCCTCTGCCTGCTTCGGAGTGGGGCCAGGAGCTGGAAAAGCTGTCTTGCTCAGAGCCAGGAGCTGGCATTTGAGAGGGGAAAATAGGAATGGATGATATGTGAGCTTACATGGATTGACAGGTTACATAATTTGTATTTCAACTCAAAAAATTTAAATACATTTTAATAATTCTCCTTTTTTCCTGCTTTTTTGTCTGGAGCTTTTATTTCTCTAGTGCATGTGTTTTCATGCACTAAAGCAAAGCAGATGCATTTCAGCATGGGCTGAGAGATTCAAACCAGATACAAAGAAAGTGTATCCCAAACCAGTTTTCTTGCTTGAAGAAAGGCACAAAATTTCTTTTCAGATTGTATCTTGAGGGGGAGGGGTAGGCTAGAAGGTCAGCTTAGGTGTGTATTTATTAACATATTCACAGTTCAAGATGATTGTCAGCCGTGTAAAATAAGTCTTCAAAGAAATAAACATCAGTGAATAATTTTCTAGAAGCTGCATTGGGAGGGTAACCTCGTGCACAACTGTGGCAAGCTCAGCTCCATGAGAATGAGGCAGCTCATGGTGAATTTTGCTGGGATCTGAATGCTTCATATCTTTATGCTCCAAAAATGTTCTGGCCTGGAACTCCATAAATGTACGTTTGGAGAAAGCGCAGTGGTCAGAGCAGGCTTCTTCACAAGAACAATATGTTTTTGGCTTAGTAAGTGCTTACTCTATTCTTTTGCAAATCTTTGTTTTGATTTATAGCCTGCATGGTTTTGTTTGTCTTCTCAGATGAAACTGTATATTTCTTTTTTTATTAACTGTTTGGATCTAGCTCTGCAGGGCAGCAGACAAAAACACACAGTGATCCTCCCCCCCGCCCCTGCCCCAAAAGATTAATTGGTTTATTTACTTGAAATCTGTGTTCTTTTATGCTGAGTTACACAAAATTGCTGCAACATATTTTGTTGGTATTTGAATCAAGGGTTGTATTTTATGGTTAGATATCAAGGAAAGTGGACAAAATACGTAGGTCAAACAATATGATTAAAAATACAGACCAACAAGTCGTATCCAACAATAGTTTACTTTCCTGCTGCTAATGGAATATGCTAGCACAATTTAATGGCTTGTTACTTAAGCCTGTTGGAAAGACTTTGTCCTAGTACAAAAGATGTTCACTTTGAGCATGTGTGTTACAATCTTCTAACCAGCAAATCTGGAGGTTGGACATAGCTATAAATCCAGTGTGTTCTGGGAATAGAAGCTGGCAAAAACACTCAGAGCTAAATAATCAGGGCAGGATCTTGCTGGGATTTGGATCCTGCTAACGTAACTAAGTGCAGATGTTTATGTGGACTGAAATACATTCCCAGAATAAGAATATTGTACAAACACATTATGATTTTATAGCAGGGAAAAAAGCCAAGGAAGTGAGGATAATAAAAAAAGCACTCTTATTTCTGATGAAGCATTTTCTGTTTCCCTCTGCTTGCCTGTAGTGCAGTGATCAAGGCTGCCTCTACTGTGTCCCCTGCTGGGGCCTGTCAAAGCTTCTGCAGGTTGCTTGGGTTATGGCTCTGGTGCTTACCTGAAGGTCTCCATGGGCTCCCCCTGTGGGTGCCATAATCTGTCTTAGATGAGAGGCTCTCCTCTCATTTAAGCATTTTGGAGTGTTACTCTAAGGGAACAGCTAAAACAGGTCACATGAATGTTATCCCAAATGCCTGGTCATTAGTTTTACAGCCATATCTGTATTGTTTTTATCTGAACTCCACTGTCTACGTAATGGCATCATTTCTCTTGGTTCCTTCTTATTTATACAGCTGAAGAACTTCCTGGTCTTTATTTTCCTTAGCAATTTTTAATTTAGCTGGTAATTCTTGCTTTAGTTTTGGGTTTTCCAGCCCTGACTTTTGGGTTAGCTGCACCATTACCTTTTTTTTTTTTTATTGGTTGTTCTTGTGTCTATATAACTGTTCACTTTTGAGACCTGAATATACACATGGGAGCTAGGAATACTGGCTTTTTCATTGTGTGTGTACCACAGAATTATGGTTGAAATGGAGTGGAATGTCAAAACATAAACGAAATTCATTTCATGTTGTAAACAAAACTTTAGATCTCCCTGGCATGTCAAGTGTGTCCTCCTTACAGTGAAGAGGAAGCAGCTTCAAACATAATGCTGCAATGTATAAACAGAGTGGTCACATATGAGACTTTCCTCAGTGATGGTGAGATGCAAGCTATGGCAATGTATCCAAGTTTGGCATTAAGCTTCAAGGAAGCTGTAGACTACCTGGAGAATATGTGGAGGAAAAACAGAGGTGAAGAACACTTGACTAGGACACTTGAGCCAAAAAGGAAGGGAGCTGGACTTATGTCTCCACTCTATTTTCTCTGGGTTATAAATCTTAAGAAACATGTGAGATTTCTTTACAGGTGAAGAAGATAAATTTCTGTTTGCATTTATGAGTGGAACATAAAATAATGGGCCAAAATTCAACCATTTCAGTGTAAGTTAAACAGTGATATCTAGGCTTGGAGGCTGTTGACCATAATTTTTAAGAATAGGATAAACAAATACCTTTAGGGAACAGATTTACTTTTTCCTGCCCAAGAGCAGTGATAGGGGTAGACGGATCATAAAACCTCTCCTGGTCCTACCTCTTTATGGGTCCAGCAGAGTTTGCCATGTACTACTTTTGGGGTGAGACTTAGGAGACCTTTTTTTAATGGTCAAGTTTTTCACCTTTGTTTTTAATTCCCATGCATTCATTTTAGTCAAAGACACAAAAATTCTGTAATGTATGCTTCTTGTAATTATATTTATCATAGAACCTTAGAATATATCAGGATTGAAGGGAGCCATAAGAACTAATGAGTCTAATTCCCTGCTCCTTGCAGGTCTACCTAAAGCTAAACCATATGACCAAGAGCATCATCCAGACACTTGTTGAACTCAGGCAGGCTTGGTGCTGTGACCATTTCCCTGGGAGCCTGGCCTGGTGGCTGACCACCCTCTGGGTGAAGATCCTTTTCCTAGTGTTCATGTACATGAGAATGAACAAACAGTTCTCCTCCAGAAATTTTCTCAGCTGCCCCTTCTGTGATGCAGGCATACTGGGAAAGTGGCTGAATTGTGAAGGATGCTTGTCAAGGAGTTCCACTGCATAGCTGTGCTTTGCAATATGTGTTTACAGGACTGACAAGTATCCAGATGGACTTTTTAAGGGCTTTGGCTAAAAAAATAAAAGAGGTGGAAGACAAGAGTTTGCCAAAAAATGTCTGCTAATTAAATTCTGCTGCTTTGATATAGTCTTTTCATATCATTAAACTTGCTTACTCATAAATTCACCATCTGAGCTGTGTTGAGCCTGACAAATGTTTGGATTATACCAGATTGTATGTAGCATCCTGTTGAACTTTTTTCTTTCCTATGGTTCTGTTGGAATTTTGAAGGATGCATCTTGTTTCAGAAAAGAAAGGGAGGTAATACTGAAGACAGACTTACGGGTAGGTAGTTAAAATGTAGACTTTTTTTAAAAAAAGCTCTTAGCTCTTTAACAGGAAGTAACTGAAAATTAAAACCAGAGAAAGTAACATGCTTTTTGAAATCTAGGCCTGTAAAGACAGAATGGAAAGGGTTGTAATGCTGTTTGCATAACAGTAACACAGGATAATCCTTCTTTTACTTGAATAGTAATGTGGACCTGGCTCTTTAGCATTTATTTTTGTGACAATTCTCAGTTAAATTCAAAGCCTAATAATTTTTTTTTGTATTTACCACTCTTTTAGATTTTTTTTTTTCATATCCTGAAAAAGAGATAAATTCAACATGTGCTCCTTTTGCAGGTGCCAGAAGCAAATGCCCTTGTTATTGAGGCTGCTGTCATGCAGAGGGAGTTAGAGAGCTGGGAATAACCCAGAGCAGGGCGAACACAATAGCGAGCTTGCCTCTGCTGCTGCTCCAGGTAGGGCTCCCACTTGCTGTGAGGAGCCAGGAGCTTTCTCTGGCCCAGCAGGTTGCACTGTGCACATTTGAAAATAAAACCAGTATGAAACTCCTTGCTGAAAATGGCCATCACAATGCCAGTGTTTGCAGTTCCCTTGTTTGATATGTGAGTTTTCTCTTCTCTTTCTTGAAAAGACAGCAATCTATGCCAGATCAGATGGCCTGGGCCAAGGTTCTCTTAATTCCTTTATGTTTGAGTGCTGTACTGGTACATTTGTGTTTTGAGTTATTTTTATTTTCATTTTTTTAAGTGGAGATCACATTTCTAGGTTCACTGATCTGAATTCGGCCATTTTCTGTGTATTAACTGGAAGGTTTTTTTAACACCTGTAATACTTCCACTGGGTCAGCTTAAGGGAAGTACATGTCATGAATAAATCTAATAGCACAGTGGTCTTTGGTGGCTGATTAGCTGTTGTTTTGGTGTTACTCTCTGGTGTTAATGATGATATATATGCTGTTTAAGTTTCCTATAATGCCAAGCTGCTGTTGTTTACGAGTGTGTGATTTGCTAGTTATTTCGGAATTTATTCAAGTTTTTTGCAGACAGAATTACTCAGCTAGTCCAGGGTAAATATTTGCACATGCTAAGATGGAAGAGATTTTGTACACACAGCAGCATTATTGGACACTTTTATCCCCTTTATCAGGAGGGAAACAAACCCAGGATCTATCATGTATATATCTAGCACAGCAGCTGTTCATGAAAAACAATGCGTCAGCAATGTCCTTTTTTTTCCACCCAAATAAAAAGCTATTAACATTGAGGGTAATTTGTCTCTAGACTTTCACTCTCAGCTGTGTGCTTATGATCAGAATTAGCTGGTCAGCAAGATTCACTGTTGGGACTGTAATTCCCTTTTCCTCACTGGGTTGGAAATACCGTTTGTAAGCGTTTAGGAAGGAAAGAAAGCTTTGAGATTACTTTCAAGCTAGGATCCTTCATGCAGTGGGAATGCAATGGCCTTCTAGATAATACAGGAAGAAGATGCAGAAATGCAAAAGTGACAATCTCTCTTTTATATATGTAAACAGGAGCACATCAGTCACACCATGGAGGAGTATAACAATGCTGTTCAGAGGGCTGCAAGGCTTTCAGTGGCAAGGAAAGGTTTCCTGACAGGAAAGAAAAATCCAGTGAATGTAGTGACACAGGAAGATCTGTTGATTTACACTTGGTACTTACAGTGTGTCACTTACACTTTCTGAAGGTAGTTTTCTCCAGGTAAGACAAGCATTTTTTTGAAGCATGCAAGAAAATAAACAGAGGAAGATCAAATTCAATGCAGGAAATCTACAGGTTTGTAAGTATTGAACTAGGCTGCGTACGTGTGGCTTTCAATTCTTTTAGCAGATTGATTTTACTAGAAAGGAAATACTACAATGATAAGAATTAATTTAGATAAGTGGAATAATGAACTCCTTGTATGCATACTGTTGAGCTACTTGGATTTGAGGAGATCTAGGATGAGAAAGAGAAAGCTTGGAGACACTTTTTTCTGTATTATCACTGTGATGATGTTTTGATAGAGCAGGACACTGTCAGGGACTGAGACATCTCAATGAATTCTGAAGACTTGGGGAGTACTTGTTTAAGCATCACCTTTTGAAAATAAATTTGAATACTTCTCTATGTTATCCAATTTCTCCCATAATTTTATTTTATCAGTGCTACAAGTCATTGGCAGCAAATAAACTTCTGGAATTATATACAGTTATTAACTATGGTTTATTCTTTCTCTTTTGTGTTTCCTTTTGTTACTAAATTTGCTACTGAACAGGTTTTATGCTTTCTAAATTACTAAGAATAATAACTGATATGTTAAGTCCAGCTTCTCCAGCAATTTGCCTATTTCTCATAGAATGAATGTGGCTGATGAGAAATATCCTGATGGGGTCCAAGACAACTGGGAAAAAGTAAGAAGTGCTTTTGACAAGAATTCAGATATTTTTAATATTGATGTGTTTCCCTGTTCAAGAGTTTTAAGAAGAAATGGCGAGAAATTATCAGCTTTCCTTTAAAATCACAGTCCTACAGATAATGCATTTATTGATATGTATTTTCTGAGAAAGGTCAACCGTTCAAATGTTGCCATCCTTGGTTTGTATGCTTGAGAAATTTGGTGTGTGGCTTTTAAAGTCAGCAGAAATCCTGGAAATCTGGTGTTCAAATTCCAGAGTCTGGAGCCCTGAATCTGCAGTGGTTGCTCCTCTGGCCTTACTGTGCCCTGGGCTGCAGAAACAGGCAGTTCAAAAGGATGATTGTGGGATCAGCTTGATGGAGTGGCCAAGATGTTGTCCCAGTTATGCCAAACCCTGAAACTCACCCTTCCAATTTTCTGCAAGAACATTATTTAAAATATTTCTGTGGGTGGCCTGTTTCTGGAGAAACTAAGAGAAGAAAGCTGCTGTTTAAAATCTTATACTGAAGTATCTCTAGGAGAATCTGCTTGTGGTTATTTTCAAGTTCTCTTTCCTTTAGGAGGAAGGGAGGGAATGGTTTATGTAGAGCTACTTGTGTGAGTGGTACTTAGCAAGCAAGGCAGCATTCTTGTTGCAGAGTGTTTCAAACCTCTGATTTACCCCATGCTGTTAGAGTGGGAATGGTGGGAATTGTCTCTGGAAAAGTACAACCCCTCTCTCCTGGGAACTAGGCAGGCTGTATGCTTCATCCTTGCAGGTGAGGAGTGGGCTGGCCAGGGTGCAGGAATGAAAAGTTGCCATGACTTGTTCTCCCTGTCTCCTTTCTCCACTGCAAATCTCTGTGAGATGCACCTGTGGGTCAGCACAGGGGAGGAAGGCACAGCCCTTGGCTGGAATGGCACTGCCCAACCAGTGACAATTGTTTGGGAACAGTGCTAAGGCAAGCACAGATTTACCTGGGACAGATAAGGGGCCTGTAGCCTTCAGTCAGTGGTCTAACTAAGCTCTGACTGCTCTAACTGGCTGTGCTGGTGCACCCATCTTTCACTCCTTAGCCCAAAGGGGTCCCATGATTGGGAGATAGAGCAGCACTGCCCCAGGAGTACAGGGCTACCAGTTCAGGAAGAGCAGGGTTAAATTTTTCTTTCCAAAGGCAGCCTCTTGAACCTGCCATGTTTCTTTTATATGAACAGGATAAAAGAAGTGTGGATGATCTGTTATCTTGGATACAATGGCCTAATGCTGTACACAGAACAGTGCAAGACCTACAACGTTACAAAGTTCACCTGAGCCACTCTGTAGAGTAGACCCTTATTAGTATTAAAAGCAACTCAGACATGCTCTGGCTCATTTTGGTCTTCAGTATCTGGTTATTTAATATTTGAGGAACAGTTTCATATTACCACCATAAGCTTCATTCATCTGCTATCTAGATCTGAGCATCACAGATGAAACAGCAGAATGATTACACAAGACAATAAAAACAGAGCTGAAATAAAGCATGGAATAGAAACACACATGGCCCTTTGTTGATGAAACAATGAGATGAAAATTATATTACATGTAGTTTCATAAATCCCCAGAGTTTTGCTGAACTTTAGCAATCTTTAACTTACCTGTTAGGATCTTTGCATGTACAAGCAAGACTTACCAATACCAGGTAAAGGAGAATCAGCTGATACTTAATGGAGACTTTTAAAAATCTTTGGGAAAGTAGTAGCAGAAGAAGTGCTGCCATTTGTTATGGTTTGGCCTAAGCCAAAAAGCAGCCAGCCAACCAACCAAACCCCCAGTGTTAAATACACCCGTCAAAGAGCTGAAAAAAGGGATGAAAATACAACAAAACCTACAGGAACAAAGTCGTTTGGGCTCTTCAAGGATAAAGTAATACTGGTATCCTTCAAAGCCTTGAGCAAGCCTGAGGGGATGTAAAGAAGGAGAAAACAGTTCTTCTAAAAATGGGTGCTGTGTTGCCGACAGACTCAACACCGATACCAGGCCAGACTCAGCCATCCCCAGCACACCCTTGTTTCAGTGATAGCAGCACCATGCCAGAATCTGATACCAGAGGAGTGACAACCCTGAAATAGTAACGTGCTTGAAGCTCTCAGGGCAAGTGAAGATTTGGGAGGTGTGTGTGTGAGCAGAATGTTGTATATGCCTGAGCCAGGACTCTGTTCACACAGCAGGATTTGTTAGCTGAGGTCCTTTCCATGCTAGAGGATAGGCACTCCTCCAAGGACTGTGAAGGTGCTTTGACCTGCAGCAGTCTTTTGGGGTCTTCTGGAAGGCTCTTTCTTAAAAGAGATATGCAAATAATAAAAATCCACACAATATCGTTCCCCTGCCATTGTATTCCATTCTCTGACATACTTCTACTTCAGGATTAAAAAAAAGTGGAGGATTATATCATTGTGTGGATGCAAAGTAAAGGGCACTGACAGCATTGCTTACAGACATCTTACACTCATGTTTCTTAAAGTCTTGATGTTCTCCAGCTGGTCTGATTATGGTTTTTTGCAGAATCCTGCCACAAGGACACTGTTTTCACCCTGCCCTGGCACAGCACTGAAACCAAGGAGCTGAAATCTCAGCTCCAGCTTCATCTTTCTCACTTTGGTATTGACTATAACCTTAAGAATCTCAATAACTCATCTGATGAGATGGAGCTCTTTTCCCTGGCAACTGAAAGGTAATTCTCAGTGGTAAAAAAAAAAAAAAAAAAAAAAAAAAAAAAAAAAAAAAAAAAAAAAAAATACTTACCAAACCCCAGTTACAGTTTNAAAAAAAAAAAAAAAAAAAAAAAAAAAAAAGCCTTTAAAAGCCTGGAAGAAAGTTCCATTTATTGTGAATCAGTGTTTTGTGGATTGTGGCATTTTTGCTCTTGACAGGAAGCAACAGAAAAGCTCAACTCGCTCCCACTATCCTCTAGTAACTGCTCATGTTCATATTTTCAGTATCACGGCTCTGAGGCCGTACCTTTGTTCTCTCATTCATGTATTTTGTGCATTTCCTGGACTTTTCCTGCCCTCGTTTGGTGTCTCTGTGAGCTGTGGTCCTTCCACTAGAGGTCGGCTGCGACACACCATTGCCCAGGAACTCGCCAGCCTCCACAGCTCAAGGAATACCAGCAGGATAACTCTTGCTTTTGTTTTTTCTCTCGTCCAAAAGGCAAAACCAACCGAAAATCTCCACTGGGTGTCCAGGGTCCAAAAGAGATGCAGAGCTGTTAAACAGAAATAACAGATTGCTTTTAAATCCATGGCTTGCCTTACAAACTGCACCTTGTATGAGCACAGGTGATCAGCTGGAGAAGGACAAAGGTTTGGTTGCACAAACTGGTTTGTAAGCCTTCCTCAAATTAACATTGACTGGTCCAGCTGGACTCACTGAGCTACCAGAGATAAGGGCAGACAGACGTGTTTACCCACCCAGGCAATGATGTACATTGCCTTCATTGTAGGCTGCCAGTGGCTTCTTAGTTTTTGAACAGGATTTTCAAAGCACACCTTCTAGGCTAATGCTGTTCCTACCAAATCCAGTAATAAGAAATTTGCTATTAACTTTGGTTGAAAGACAGTGGTTTTGAAAATCCTGGTCTTCTATTTGGAGGTGCCAGAATTAACAGCAGGGAGTTTCATTGTGTCTGCTGGAATAGAAAGAAAACACAGGTCCAGAATATCTCCTTTGTCCCTTTACCACTCCACTTTTTTTCTTTCTTCCTTTTTTTTTTTTTCCTTGTAATAGGCAGTATTTCTTTACGATTTCATATCCAACTGCAGGAAATTTTTAACAATACCATCTCCTTTTGTGCTTTAGTTCTTCAAAAGTTAAGAAACATCTTCTGCAAACAGCAGATGATGAGAACATTTTCAGTTTATGATAGAGAGGTTTCTCAGTTGGAGAACTGGGACATGCTAGATGCAGCCAGGGCTTTGGAAAAGAGAGACAACGGGATCCCTTATTAAAGGTAATGATGTGGAACTTTCCTCTCTCAGTTGTGTTAGTCCTAATCAGTCTCCAGGATGTACCAAGACACATTTCAGCAGTTAAAGTCTAAAATGTTTCTTTTGACAAATGGAGTGATGGCTTTTTTAATAATTCAGACCTTATCAAGCTACAATATTTCTGTATAGTCAAGAGCCTCTATTCATATCTGCTGAGAATGCAAACTGAATGTGTTGCTCTTGCTTTACTAAATATTGCCTCCTATATGAAAACATATAGTCATATTCATAAATTTTGTGGCTATTTTTATGTCAACCAGATTAATTCTAAAGTAGATCCCTGGCAGCAAAACCTTTTGATGAAACAATTTTTAAAAAAGGAGGTAAGCTGATGGACCCTCACTCAAAATCTGTAGAGGTAATATAACTTAAAGTTATTTAATTTAAAGCTTATTTATTTATTTATTTATTGGACACTTCCAGGGAAATTGAAATCTCTAGAGAAAGGTTGCCTCAGGTTTATGTATCACATATTTATGCTTGAATTCATTAAAGACCCATTACTAAGGTGCTACAGAGATATTTTCCCTCCTCATTCTCAGTTCAGCAGTTTAAAAGGCAGCTTGAACACCTGCATAAATATTCAAAAGCTCTGAAGTTCACCTATGTCAGGTCAAAATCAGCCTTGGAATTTGTGTCAAAGGGATTGCTCAGAACAGCTCTTTTTGTAATGTGACCAAGGTTCAGACCTGTGCTCAAAAGACAAGGAGAGATGCTCTAATAGTAAGGTACAAGTTGGTGGGGCCCCAGGGAGCGGCTGCTGAGTGTCTCTATTTTGGTTCCAGCTGCACAGGGTCTCTTGGTTCTGGTGACAAAATGCCATTTTGGTACCTTCTGAGGATGTGCTACCTGCGACCCAGCCTCCTTGGAAAAATGGCAATGTGTGTTCACAGATCAGGTCTGTTCTGTGAGCCTGAGGCACCTCTAACACCTCACGTTCATTTGTCCTGATTGCATCTTATTCACCGAGTGTCCCCTGCAGGGCTGACCTGCAGCTGCCCAGCGAGCTCTGCTCATTCACCCCTGCTGCAGATGCTTGAAGGAGCTGGGGGCTGTGACAGGCTGGTCAAGTGTGCTGGGCTCTTGCCACTTTTCCTCAGTGAAATTTGAGTAGGTCTGATGTGCTCATCTGTCTCATCTGTAAAACTGGTATAACAGGAGTGCTCTGCCTCCAGAAGATGAGGAAAACGAATGCAGTTAACATGGTGAGCTGCTGCTATAGGACTGAATCTGTATAAATATCTCATCCAGTAACACTGATCTGGCAGTCAGAGGATGAGGTTATTGCCTCTCATCCCCCGAGTGAGCCTGAAGCACCATGAAAATAAGACCACCTTGTAGTTCATCTCCCGGTTTTACTGAAAATAAATACCTTCTCTGAAGCTGCGGGTGGAGGAGTCGTGCCCTTATATGCCCTCTTCTATCAATAATCACATTCCTGACAAATGGAAAGTCCCTGGTGCACTCTTCCTTTGTTGAGTACTCTGGTGGTGTCTCCAGCTCACGTGAGGCTGCTTCAGCCCTGAAATGTCGCTGAGCTCCTCAGTTTTCTATTCCTGAAGAACCACTGCTGCAAATACCTCTGTCCTCAGGCTTGAAGATCCCTGCTGTCTAGAAAGGGAGCAGTGGGCTTGTCAAAGAGCCCCAGACAATGCTGTGAATGCATCTGATTTGTGGGCAAGCCTTGGTTTGGGACCCTTGTTGGTTGGTAGCTGTTTAGTAGAGAAGCAGTAATGGATCAGAAATTGTTGACTTGCAACCAGTAAGAAAGTAAATAAAGTGAATGCTTGGGAAATTAATGGAAAAGTAATTTCCATAGAGTTTGATATTTAGTTTACATTTTTATTAAAGGCCTGCCCCCCTTTTTAATTTTTTTTCTCCTCTGTTAAGCAAGGTTCCATTTGTTCAAAACAGATTGTAAAGAATCCTATGAAACTCCTGTTCTTAATACCCTTAGAATTCCTATCAATGCTTTGCTAGAATTTGTATCACCAAAATTGTATGGATACTTATGTCTGCTAAAACATGAGTATGTTCTTCAAATTATACTTCTGATAGAAGCCACCACAATTACAAAAATTCCTGCAAGTTAGATGTGGGTTTTTAAAATTACTTTTGTACTACTATTAACTTTATTTAACCTAGGGTTTGGCAGTAATCTGTATATATTTACTCTCCCTAGTTCCTATTTAACATTCATTATTACTTTTGTGGGTCTCACAGAGAATATGAGAGAGGGCTTAAAGCACAGAAATCAAAAAGTGGATGCGTAGGCTTTACAGCTGAAGTTAGCTTTACAATATTTTAACTAATTTAATGGATTTTATTTTGATGATACTCTTAGAAAGATTAGATGTTTATGGCCTTTTTTATAAATTTAGGACTGAAGTAAGTTTTCAGACCTTTTTCCCATGCCAAATACTTCACAAAGGAACCATTCTTTGAAATCTTGCCACAGCAGGCAATTTTTTCAAGAAAGCTTGGGTGCAAGCCATCATCACCACTAGCAGAAATGAAACTGGCTTTGCTGCTCACTGAGACAGTGAAAAAAAAATCATTCTCCCTGTTTTTCCATAGTGATTTGCTCACCAAATATGATATGTTTGATTTTGATCATCACTCCTTAAGTGTGAGGGGTAACAGAAAAGGAGAGAGGTAGACCCTGCCTTTTGTAAATCTAAGTTAGGAAAAAAATACTTTCATATTCTTTCCTATCTGGTGTATTTCCTCCATATGCTATAACAGGCAAGTCCCTTGTACATTTTCACCTTAGAGAGAGGGCAGCAGAGAATTTTCTCAAATAAAGGAGAGGTAGTCAGGAGAAGTGCTGCAGAGGCCAGCTGCTCTAAATTGAGCTTGACTTACTGCAGGATGGGGTCTGGTGTGCTGACTCATGGGCCTTGTGAATCTTTTGTCTGTGTTTGGTGTGAGTGTGATGGAGGATCTGCAGCAACACACAGCAGCAGTGTTTGAAACACATCCTGTGTGGTCAAATTCTACCACTTCTTTTCATGCCACTGGACAGCAGAGCTATGATGGTGTCTGGGAGGACTTCCACCAGGTACTTAGAAAGGTAGAAATTGTGAAAAATGGTCAATTAACATATCTAGCAGGAGTTTGTCAGCTTTGATAGAGGGCTTCTCTAACAGATTTCTGTTCAGATACCAGCCTTCCCCTTTTTCAATATTCAGTCTCCTGCTGCTGCTGCTAAGCAGGAGCTGTCCAGCTCCCATGTATGGTGGTGTGCCAAAGTGTCCTCTGCTCCTTGTGCTCACCAGCTCCAGTACAGCACAAGCAGCGTGGGACTGCACCTACGTAAAAATAACAGGGGAATGTGCCTGTACCAGGGCAGGGGTGTGGATTTGGCCACAAGAAGTATTTGCTGGAGGGTGATGGTAATAGGGAATGGGTTGGTATGTGTGTCTGGGGGAGAGGGGAGGAAGGATGGGGGCATGCCCTGGTTGCTGGAAGCCATCCAGCAGCTGTGGGCCTGACAGCAGGTGCCTGCTTTGTGCAGGGGCAGGTGTGACAGCAAGTGCCGCCTCTAAAGGAGGAAGAGACATCTGTGGACATCACCTTGCAGAGGCTCAGAAGCTGCAAGAGATCTCCACGTTTTGGAAAGGGGGAAAAAACCCAAATGGCCTCACTGGCAGGGTAGTGGTTGAGAAGTAGGACCTAATTCTCTGGTATCTGGAGAAGTTATAGTATCTGTGTGGCGAGCTCTGTGACTGATCCTCTGAATGCCAAGGTGTGCCTTTGGTGCAGTTGGACTTTGATTCTCTAGTTCTTTATTCTCCTTCTGACCCAGAAGTCCTTCAGAGCTGCTGCTTTGGTAAGTATAAAAGCATTATGCACAGAACTGTTACATCCCAGAACTTTCTGTATTCGATTTGGCTCACTCTAGCTATGCCTGCACCAATGGGCCCTGGTGGCAAAGTACGAAAGAACTGAAAAATCTCCTTGCTTTGCTGCTGTTTTTTAAAAACAAAGGTTCTCAGCTACTGGACTGGATGCAGCCCTAATGTTAATGAGAGGTCTTGTGCCCAGACCAAGCACAGGAGTAGTACAGGAGCAGGGGAAAGGGAAGGGAGGGAGAGAGAGAGAGACAGAGCATTTAGTCTCACCCATTCCCTCTTTCCTGCTGATTTACTGAATCTGCCCCAAGTCTGATACCAACTGTTGTTGGGGAAGATGAAACAGGAAAGCCTTATAAATATGATTGCCTGGCAAAAGATGCTGAGAATATAAAAACTACAAGCGAAATTGAAATGAAAGCATGCTTTGATATACCAAGCCTTAGTTACTGAACAACTAGAAAACAATGGTATGGCCAGCAGAATGTAATCCCCTTTTAACTAAACAATACCCTGTGCTGCAGACAAGTCCAAGGGTCAGAGAAGACCCTACTGACATGGCAGAAGAAGTCCAAAGAGTAGTTTATAAGGTTTAAAATGTAACACAGTATGGTAATGTAACAATTCTTGTAGGCTGTATATAAATGCTATAGGATTTGTATCTTGTACTAGATTGGTTAATGAAAATNTATAGGATTTATATCTTGTACTAGATTGGTTAATGAAAATTAGAATATTCAACACAGAAGGACATTTATTGTAAAGGAGAGTCTCGCTCTCTTGCCCCTCTCGTTCTTGCCCATTTTGCTCTCTTGCCACGATTCTCTTCACCTCTTCACTCTCTCTCTCCTGCTTTCCTGGCCTATTTTGGGCTGCAGCTGGCAGCTCCAAGCAGGCCCCCTGCACCCACACCCTTTGCAATAAACCTCATGCTCTAAGACCTGACTTCAGAGATCTCTCGTCTCCATCCATCCTGACCGTCTAAACCAGACCGAACAAATACTGACAAATTCTGCAAACTGTGTGTTAAAAAGTATAACCACATTTTTCTGTCAGGAAAATTTCCCACATTTGAAAAAATACTGAAGTTCTTCCTACCTCAGGTTGACCCAGACTAGGAAATATTTGACTACGTAATGAAAACTTCTGAAAAAAACCCCACACAGTGGGTAAATTAATGCAAGCAATAATTAAAAAAAAAAAAAAAATGATTGCACTGTACATCTTCTGTCAAGTGCACTAAGTCCACAACGGGGTTGAGAAAGAGTACCTGTTTGAGGTACTGCAAGAAATGTGGCTGATCTCAATTTTAAAACAGTCTGGTCATCAAGGTCATTGAAAAACTAGAATTAGATCCTCCACAAAAAAAAAAAAAAAAAAAAAAAAAAAAAAAAAAAAAAAAAAAAAAAAAAGTTATACAAATTTCGGTTTTTTTAAAAAAAAATTNCTGTCCAGATCTCTGTGTTTTTAAAATAAAACTTTAGCTGCTATCCAAAAATGTGCCATCACTTTTTTTCTCATGTCAATCACATTTTAAGACAGCATTATCTGTCTTTTTAAGTGACAATTTTAAATGGAAATGCTTCATCCCATGCTTAGTCCATATACTTACTGTGATATTTAACAGAGATGTACAATTAATGCCGTAGATTCATGAAAACATATTTTAGTACTAATTGACCTCATGTAATTTTGAATAATAGAGGTAGAAGGACCTAATATTTCTCAAATTCAGGAAGTTAGTCCTTTGGAGTCAATGAGGACAGGATGAATGAGGATGGTCATACTAAATAAGGATAGAGAAATTGGTTCATTATGTAAAGAATTCATTGCTTGACAGTTTGTCATCAAGATTTGCTTGCCTTGAAGGAATTCTTGGAGACAATACACTCATGTCAACTTGCAAATTTACAGAACTGCTAACATAGTCCTAAGTTTATCTGTGTCACTTTTATTAGAGGCTTCATTAGGATATCTCAGGTTGAGCAGAATAAATTTGACAAGCACCAAATTGTAAAGACATATTAACAGGATTTTCTGTAATCAGAAAAAACAAGGCCAAGGTCAATGCTATAAGACCTTTATCACACTGAAAAGAATTCCAATTTATGCTATCCAAATAAATTTGATGAGAGAAGATATAAGAATTTTTCCTGTCTACTTGATTGTCTGAGGAAATTAATTGGATATGCCAAGTAAATCACTGTCCATAATGATCCATAATTAATAAATACTGTGTGACTCACAGTGATCTTCTCATTTACACTGATAACTAATGCCAGTTTAATTCCACTGATAGTGGTGGAGTAACTCCTTAAACTTGTGAGAAGGCCTTGGAACTGACACCAAGGCAGGTGTAGCTGTTTTCCTGCTTGCTGTTCTTCTGTGTTCTTTTATTACAGTGTTAAGTGTGCTGGAAAAGAGTGAGAAAAAAAAAAAACCCAAACAAGTATTTAATTTAATTTTACAGAATGTTGGCTAGAATATTTAATATATGCTTGTTTTGGGGGTGTTGTGTATACATCACAGCAAAACTTTCCTGCAGTCTAGGCTGACGTTACTTCTTTGTTCCACACTATGATTTTACCCCATGCTCAACCAATGTCCTGCTGGAGCCCAGAAATCAGTTTTTCTTTTATGTCTAGAGGAAAGAGAATGAACTAGGAGGTCAGACATGTCACTAGCCATAGCTGGCTTGAGGTTTTAGCAAAACAGATGTTCTGAATTTCTTTGGAAAATGTCCTTGTTCTGACCCTTGCCACAGTCTTTTCTTTGAAACAGTGATAGCTCTTTCATACAGCCCAAGGATAAACCGCTAAGGATTGGAAAGGAATCAAACATTGTAGAGTTATATGCTGTGATGATTTCACTGCTGGTTGGATTATTAATTTCATCCTCTATGGAATTTCCTTCCCTTTTCTTTTTATTATGATAAAGCCTATGCATAAAACTGTTCATGTATGTACATATTTAACAAAGCCTGAAATAAGGAAGAACAATGATACTAACATATTGACAGAAGCAGTAGTGCCATCCTTTTCCATTATTCCTTACTGCAGGTTTCCAGGACTTTCAGTCCTGTAGGCAGCACCAGTCTTCTTTTAGACAACAGATATAGCCAAACTGTCTGCTTTGGAGAGGTTCAGAAATGTCCTTGAATAGAAAAAAATGTAATTACATTTTTCCTGTCTAGAGAAAGGTATAGTTATACAGGCAGCTTGCAGCTGCTTGGGTTAGAAGAGGGCACAGCCACTGCCCGCAGGGAGCACGTGGTGAGGAGAGAAGCCACTTGTCCCTTCTTTTTTTATGTCCCCTCAGGAGTCCGTGAGCTAAAGGTAAAAAAGCTGAACATAAAATCTGCAGACATCAGAGCTAACTGAGGGGGAGCTGTCATCCAGCTGAAGATGTAACTGTCCTCTTGCTCCAGTGAGTGTGCCTGGGGATCCTTAACTATTTCAGGCCCATGGAGAGGAGCCTGACCATCAGTGCTGCTGGCCACTCCTCCAAGGCTGGTCTCCTAAATCCCAGCAGAGAAGATGCTGCCAAAGGAGGCACAGAGGTTTCTGGTGGCCTGAGTTCTGAGCCATGTGCTCACTACACACCAGCTGACTGCAAGGTGAGGTAGCACCTGAGTCCTTCCAAATGTGTTCTTTAACAGGAGTACCTTATCAAATGCTCCTGATCTCTCCATGCCAAATGTGTTATGATCAATTGCTGAATCATCTGAGGGATTCAGGGTAACCTGTTCCTCAGAACCACATGTCTTGCCTTAACCAACTAAATACTTGTATTTATGAATGGTCTGTAACACACCTGAGAACCTTCAGGCACATGGAAGTACAATGTCAATAATGCCTGTCAGACAAACATTCACTTGGATAGGTGCTGCTGGCTGTGCTTAAACTAAGACCTTTATAAGTGTGGGGCTATCACACAGCGTAGATGTTCCTGAGAAATCTGAGACATTCTGCAGTTTATGGAAATCCTAATGACTTCTAAAATATATTATTAGATTTAAATAGAGTTTAGGACTTGCTGTTTTTTCATCTTGGATGAAGGCATGTGGCTGAAGTGTAATTAGTACACTTGCTTCACAGATTGGAAAAGTAATTACAAATTTAATTCCTAAGCCTTATCAAATTTTCGCTCCCCAACTTTTTTGTGAAATATACTCAACAGAAATCATATCTCATGCTGCTATTAGTGGTTTTATGTGAGATATATAGTATTTTGTCTTTTGAGCTGTAGAACTTCTCCTGAACACTCATCCCAAAGTTTTCATGCAGAAAGCCTAAAGAAGCATGATAGTATTCTACAAGGAGTTTTTTCAATATTTTGAACTCTCATTTATTTCTTATTTACTGGAAACTTGTTTGTGTGTTTTTCTCTATAGAAACACACAGAAGTAAACACACATATGGAAGAACTGTGGCTAAAACCAGAAAGGAAGTGGGCTTCCAGCCCCCATTTTTGCTTGTGTTAAGATTTCAAACACTCCACCCATCCCTCAGAGAAAAAAAAAAACAAACACAACTCCACCCCCCCACAAAAAACGAAACAAAAAAACCACAACCAACCAAAAAAAACCCCCACAGCACCTTCATCCTTAAACATGAAAAAATCTAAACTTCTTTGAAAATAAATTGAATATGTGGGACAGACATGGAGTTGATATTTTTAAGGTATCTTTAGTTTTATTTCTAATATGATCACATTTATCTCTTAAAAATATAAGCAGTTACAAGTCTGAAATGAAAGCTACTTGGAACGAGAAAATTGTATTTTTCCACTAAAGAAATGATATTTTTCTGTTAAAGAAATGCAATGTTCCATCATCTTCAAATTTTCAAGTCAGAAAAAGGAATTTAAAAGTGTTGGTTTCAACGGGAGGTGTCAGCTTTCTGGGAAGCGGGTGTTGGGACAAAGTCTCCTTCTGAATTCTAGATAATATACCTTTGTTTTCATTCCTCTCTTTTTCAGTAGCAGAAGAAAGGATGCAAAGATCAGTTCTGACCTTCTATGTACACAGTCTCTGATCTGGAGATTAGCTGTGAAATCCTTCAGAGAGCCCTCGAAATGAGAGAGACATTATTGCACAGGGGCCTGACTTTCCCCTGGACTAATACATGGATATGGATATATACTCTTGAACTTCAACTAAAGCCTAGATAAATATTTACTAATCTGATTACAGTTTATTTGGCAGTGAATTTAGAAGCAGAAGCAACAGTATTTCTTTAACAACAGTTTCTAATGTGTTTTGTTTTGTTTTATTTTTTAAACGTACTGCACAGACTGTCTTTTAAGCATTGAGACAGCAGGAAAGCGAATTTACTGGCAAACTACTTGAGACCTACCTAACATGTAGGTGGCGTGTGACATAAACACAAAATGTATGACATTATTTCTTAAATATGTTATCATTTAATCTATGCTCAAAATTGGAGGGGTACCTCTGTTGTGAATTCTTCCACACTGTAAGCTGTGGGGCAGTGTGATAGCTCAGCACACAGTCTATCTGAAACTGAGATTCTGAGTCAGTGTTGCACCCTCCCCAGCAGACTTGGGATGGAGATGACCACATGTGTGAGTTACAATGACAGAAGGCCCTGCAAACCAATGAATTACATTGCATTAAAACTATTTGCTGTCCCCTTTTGAGATTCAGCTTGGAAGAAAGTAAATAAAATATATGTAGGTGCAGAAGTGTTGCTTTGTAACTCAAAAGGGATTTATAAACCTGAGCAGAACTAGAGGAGAAAAACCAAAACCTGCAGGCAAAAAAATCACACAAATATCCAGTTACTTGGTTTGCTGCTATGATACATAACTGGGTATTAACATTTTTTATCGGTGTAAGTAGTATTTAGGAGGCTTGGACAGTATCTTTAAAATATGACTCCCAAAACATACAGACAGGGAGAAAGTCTTCATTTCTTCTTTTGTTTTGTTTTCTAAGAGATCTCCAGTTTTGTAGTCACACGCCCTGTTTGCAGAGTGCAGTAGTTTTGATTGACATTTTTAGCACTAGGACAGAGCAGGAATCACCAAAAAACCCCATCAAGATCTTGAAAGTGGTGATATTTCAATGAATGTTCTGCATAAGGTCGCTTAAAAACGCAATCAAAATCCTTTTCTATCCGCTATGGTGAAATCAGCCCAGTATTAGCTCAGCTATTTACCTAACTCGGGTTGAATTTAATTCTTCTGTAAAGGGCTTTGATTTAACCTTTAGCAAATCCTGCACCCAGTCATTAAGAGCAGTGAAACAGATAGTCTGTTCAGAAGAATAAGGAAAGAACAGAGTGCAGAACACTGTATCAAAAAAAAAAGGAAAGGAATCTGACTGGGCTGATCCAACAGGATGTTCAAATTAGGCCGACATTTTGTAGGGCTGCCTCATTAACTTTATGGTAAAGAATGAATTCTGATTGAGCATAGATCTGTGAATCGGGCAAGTAGTTCTTCCCAGTATGCTTAAATTTTGCTAAGATTTCCTTTTTCCTTTTCTCCATCCTTTCTTTGAATAGAACTTGGGACACCCCAGTGATGGCAAGGAAAGATTTGGCAGCCCGGGAGATGCTGTCAAGGCAGATCTTAGGACAGCCAGTGAAAAGGGGAAGTCCCAGTACATAGTGCATCTTATTTGGCACTGAAGGGAGAACAAAAGTGCATTACATACCAGGAAATAGCAAAACCAGTGGAAAACCAGGACCGTGCATTTACTTGATAGATTCTTACAAGGAGAACTGTTTTAAAAATCTCCATGTCTATACCCCTCTACTAAGTGTTTATTTATACTGGAAGATTAACTTAAGTAATTATACACCCAGAGATAGAGGTATGTAGCTCTCTTTGTGGCACTCCTAGTGAAGAAACAGAATCTTTTGCAAACTAACACCACTTCTGCTGACTGCAGTACTGGATTCCTGCCTGGGGTGTTACCAACCTAGCTAATGACTCCCTGCCAAGGTAGATGATTCTCTCTTAAACACGCTGATGGCTTTTTTTAGAAAAATAAGGTCATTGTTAAACTATTCTACTGAACAAGTTCTGATGTCACAGCAATTTGGGACATCAGTCAATGAGTGTTCCTTTTAATTAGTGCTAAAGTCCTTGTGTTGTGTGAGCTCTTGCAAGTGGAACTTAGCCAAGAAGGCTTTAAAAAGATGTTGACATTGAATATCAGAATTTAAGACATTTTTTGCCAAACTTGAGCTAAATTAGAAAACAGAAGGAAAGTTCTACCTTAGTTCAAGAGCTAATCTTTCGCATTTTGATGCCTTCTTGGTGCTTTTTGTGAGTTTATACGACTGAAGGTAAAACTAGGCACAATAAAAAATTTATACAATTTGTCTTACTTTGTGAAAGTATAAATGAAGCCTCTGTGTAGGTCTATTCTGTAAAAAATTAATATTTTGACAATATTTTATTTAGTTGTTCTCTGTTAGTGACAAAATATCGTGTCCCAAGGCCATGTGCACTCATATATAGGCTGAGTATCCAGAACTGCAATCCTTGCAGAGCTGACTGCTGCTTCCTGAATGTCTCTTTTTTATGGTACAGGTCCACAGCACTCAGTTCGTGGAGTTTGCAGAGGTGGAAGACCATGACAGCTCTCAGACTAGTGAGGAGGGATTTATTCACACACAGGACCAGTGGGGGGTTTACATAGTATATGATGTGAATTTAGAGGACCCAAAGGAGATTGGGAACAGCTGCTGCTTGTGACCAGCCAGTACATTAAGAAAGATAAAAGTAAGATATCCACAGGTCCAAACCTGATACTTCAGGTTGCTGTTTTCAAGGTAGGCTGAGCCCATGACATCTTGAATTGTTGCTGTACTTCTGCAAGACCATGTGCTGACTGGATTTCTGGGACCTTTCTTTATCCTTCCAGTTATTTCAGTGATGAATGGGCTACAAAGACTTAACTGAACATGTGGAATTGGTTGTCACATATTGTTAATGTCACAGTTTTGCACTTTTTCAGGGTCACAGACATCAAAGTCACCCTGGAGGGAATAATAACACAGAAGGGACATTTACTGATGTAGTTAAGTAATATAATGAGCAAGCACATCTTCAAGGCACAGAGAGTTGGAAAAGAAAAATGTTAATTGTTTCTGAATGTCTCTTAATTAATGTATTGGATTGCTTTTTCCACAGAACTATATTTAACTTCTCACTACTTTTAAACTTTTCTCAGTTGTAAATAAGAATTCACAAATTATTTGATGTTCCAGATTTCCCTTTTTTTTTTTTTAATAGGACAGTCTGAGTTAAGGGAGACTATTACAGATTTCAAAAAAACAATCAGCTGTACTTCTAGATGAGTTTGGAGGAAGAAGTTTGGAAATGTAGAAAGTATGAGGGGAGCATCGTTAGAAAACAGTGAATAAAAGGCCCAAACACATATGATTTTCTTGCATAAAATATCTCTTAAATCACTGGGATTACTTCCTGAATAGATAGGATAATGTTTTTGATGTTTTCATATGCTTGCCTAAAATTAGATGTTCTGACAGAATGCAGGGGAGACCTAAGGATAAAGGTGACCAAAAACCTGTGAATGCCTAAATGCCTGCTTGGGCCTCCTTTGAAGTCACCTGAAGGTCTGTGAACCTTTTCCTGGAGCATCTTTCATGTGAAGAGAAGGAATGAAGAAGAGAGGCCCAGATTCTTCTTGGCAGTCCCCACCATAAGGACCAAAGGCACTGGGCACAAACTGAAACACATGACATTCCATCTGAACATAAAAAAACATTTTTAACTGTGAAGGTTGTCAAGCACTGGTGCAGGTTGCCAAGAGGCTGGTGGAGATATTCAAAATCTGCCTGGACACAGTCTTAGGCAACCCATCCTTATGTGACCCTGCCTGGGAGGAGAGAGTTGGCTCGGTGACCTTCAGAGATCCCTTCCAACCTCAGCCATTTGTGATTCTGTCACCACAGGAGGAAGGCTACTGAATGAGTCTGGAATAGCAGATCCTCTCTTTATGGGTCACTTAATTATCACCCTCACACAGTACACGTGAGGACTGATCACATACAACTTGCCCTAGCTCCTTATGCTCCTGCTTATTATGGTTGCCTTCTGTTGCCATGGACCCAAACATCATTTTCGTGTTGACTCTCCAGTGATCATGAACTTGAAATGGCTCTCTCATCCGGCTTTGTCAGAGGTTGGGGGGTTGTCTTGGAATTTTCTCCCATCACTGTCACCAAGTAACAAATAGGCGGACAATTAAGGCCATCAGCTCCTTTGTGAAAAACAAAAGAAGTAGGCTTGGGTGGGGACNAACATAAAAAACCATTTTTAACTGTGAAGGTTGTCAAGCACTGGTGCAGGTTGCCAAGAGGCTGGTGGAGATATTCAAAATCTGCCTGGACACAGTCTTGGGCAACCCATCCTTATGTGACCCTGCCTGGGAGGAGAGAGTTGGCTCGGTGACCTTCAGAGATCCCTTCCAACCTCAGCCATTTGTGATTCTGTCACCACAGGAGGAAGGCTACTGAATGAGTCTGGAATAGCAGATCCTCTCTTTATGGGTCACTTAATTATCACCCTCACACAGTACACGTGAGGACTGATCACATACAACTTGCCCTAGCTCCTTATGCTCCTGCTTATTATGGTTGCTTTCTGTTGCCATGGACCCAAACATCATTTTCGTGTTGAGTCTCCAGTGATCATGAACTTCAAATGGCTCTCTCATCCGGCTTTGAAAAGTAAGACCAAGTCTGGAGCTGGAGCTGCTGCAACTTCTTTTATCTATGCCATGGCTGATTTTTAACTCTGCAGCTCTAAACTTTTCAGATATCTTAGTAAAATTTACCTTGGAGTAGTCTGTGCTGCTTTTCATTGATCTCAGGGTGAAGGTGAAGGGATGAAGATGACACCAACAGGATTTGGTGCTGTGAAAAATTAAGTTTCTCTTCACTTTCTTCCTCTATGTGTGTTTTCTTGTGTTTTCTCTAGTTTTGTCTTGATGTGGGTCCTTTGAACTTGAACTTCACAGAGAATATTTGTTAAAAGATGATGGAAGAGATATATTTAAACCAAATGGCTGATGCACTTGTTCTTTTCCATGCAGAATACTCTGGGGAGCACCAAAGCTTATGGAACTTGAACTCTTTTCCTGGGCTGGAGTTCCCTGCAAACAAAAACCACAACCCTGTGCTATAAATAAACAAAATTACCACAAGCCCTGGGACTGCAGGCATGTGGAAATCCCTGTGATACCAACATCTGCTTGTTTTCTTTTTTTGTGTGTATTAGGCAACATAATTTGTGAGCAATTCAGTGGCAGAAAGCCCATCCTTGGCTGGGCACATGCCTCTGTGGATCAAAGTGCTAGGCTGCTTGACCTCTGGACTTGTGAAACTGCTCTCTTGGAAAAAAAATGCCAGGTACAGAAGCTTTTCTTGGTTTGAAAACAGTTATTTGCAATCAGTTCACTTCAGGTTGTGTAAGATTTCCTTTCAAAAATGTTTCCTGTTGTGTATACATACAGAGTCAGCAACCATATATATTCTATAAATATGATTCTATATATACTATACATTTATTTCTTCATTGTTGTTTAATCTGAGAAAAAAATGCCATGCTTCATTATGTAGTTAAAAGAAACAACAACAAACAAGCCATCACTAAAATGTGTATTAAGCAAAGTGTAGCATTGTTATTCACCAGGGCTGCTGCATATCCTGAGGGCTTTCCCCTTCTTCTCCCTGAATCCAGAGGAGTGACTGTATTTTGCAATGGCCCACGGAAGCACACAGGGTTTCTGCCCAAAGATTTCAGTGTTGAAAGATGAAGATGAGACAAGTCCAGAGGAATGGACCCAGAGCAGCTTGGAAGTGTATTTCTGTCTAGGGGACTGGCAGTCTCAAGGACAATGCTGTGAGTCAGGAAGTGGAAAGGAGCAGATAAACCACTTCAGAAGCAGGGAGAAAAGGCACTAATTGAGGTCGTCTTCACACACTTGAAATGTTTTGTTCTCACTCCTGGAGTAGCACAGGGCACTCTCAAAATAGGAATGGTAGAGGGTGTTAGGGAATCTCCTGTGTACCCTTGAAGAGGCTTTAAATAGAAAACCTTTTAAAACTAAAAGTATGTAACTTAGGAAATCTCCTATGGCCACTCTACTGTTTTCATAGGGGGGGTTGTGTTACAGAGCTATATAAAATACTGTCTAATTGCACAGTTCACTAACCTTCTGCCCTCATCCCAAGAGACTTCACTTTCCATTGCTGTACCTTTGGTACCTTTGTGAACCTACTTTCATTTGTATCATGAGTCTTCTGTATAAGGAAACTTGCTTTGTTTTTTAAAGGAAAAAACTCCAGCTGGAGAAGAATGAAACCTCTGCAGCAACAATACAGTAATTCTCTTCCAAAACGATCAAAGAGTATATTCTGGGATTGCTCTCACAACCCAGCTATCTAGGCAGGACAATGTACAGATGTGCTGTTGCTGGAGGTCTCTTGCTTTTAGCTGAAATGGAATGGAAATGGGTCTCACTAGCTTTGTTTCCATCTGGGACAGAGTTCATGCAAAGAATGAGGAAACAATAGCACTTTGTCCAGCAGCTTAGCTTAGCCAATAGAAAACTTCTAATGTCTATTGCTCAAGCACTCTCTTAGCTTTCTTATAACAGTTCAGGTAAGACCTGCCTACATCAGAGAACCTGAGTGTTGAAATCTGCATTCTCAGCAAACGAGTTACCTCCTAAGCCTTTCTGCGTCTTCCTCTTCTACACTCTTTTGGTTTCAGTAATGTAAGGTTTCAGTACTTTTCCCATGAAAAGTAATGGGAATGCTTTTGTACTTAAGTGTCAATGCAAAAGAGTCAGATGCAGCTCACTGCATATTGACCTTACTGGTATGTCCAAAAAGAAGAGCACTAGATGTTCACATTTTAATCCCGTAATTCCCATTTGACCAAAAAGTACTACAATGTCATCTCAAGAGTTCATGCATGCCATTGTGTTTGGAACATTTATTTTTCTGACCTAAGCTGTGGGAATTTGTAATTAAATTTTTTATTAAAAAAAAAACTTAGCAGCTATTCTTGGTAGAGGAGCCTAAAGAGGGCTTGAGTGTTTGTACATCTTCAAGTAATTTGGAGTTTCTCCAACAAATATAAAGTAACAGTGACAGTCACTGACAAATGTAGTAATGGAAAGTCTTGGAAGTGTCAGCAGGTTTCATGTTGAGGGAAATGGAGTTTTTCAATTATATGAGAATGAACTCATTGTTGAAAGAAGTAGGCGTCTTTAAAGCAGTAAGTACACTGACTGTTACTTTTTAAAAACAAAAATGTGTAGAATAAAAATCTTCATGTTTTGGTAGAAAAAACCCCAAATGTTAACGTCACAAGATTTGGAAGAAATTTCTCCTGTGTCTCGTTTATTCTATGTTCTGTTCTTGAGCCTTCTGATGAAGCATTCAATAATATCCTAGCATGATGCTGCATCAGGTTACTCTTGGTTTGAGGCAGTAACCTCCATGTTCAGAAGTCTCTTCCCAACAAATAATCAATATTTGGGCAAATAAACATTTCTAACTGTGTTTAAGAATATCTCTTCAGCTTCTGTATGTTTAGTTTGAAGCTTATCAGAATGCTTGGGACCCAGAGGAAAGATTCACTTTGGCCCCAGCAATGACTGACATCATGCATAAACATTCAGGGTTTGACCTCGAGCTTCAAAGTCTGTCAACACCTACAAAGATGAATGTCTGTGTCTGCAACTTCACCGCACTGCTGAGGGACATAGCAAACCAACAAGTAGGTTGAATTCACAGAAGAACCATCTTGGGCAAGTAGGTGAAATCCATAATGGGAAACTTTGACTAAAGCCTGCATGGGTTTACAATGTTTAGATGGGTCAATACTAACTTAAAATTAAGTCCGTGGGTGTTTTGTAAATAGAAGGCCTGAAGCTCAAGAGCGGAAACCTATCATTTCCTCAACATAAGAAACAGAACACTGGAAACATTGCAGAGTTTCATATGTTGAAACAGTGTTCTGCTATTGTTTGAGACAAATAGAAATAGTAGTTGAGAGGCATGGAAGGTAAATAAAATGATAATCTAATTTTTTTCTGTAATGCAGTGGATAAGGAACTAGTAATGTTTAGACTAAGAGAGGAGACTTTAAAGAGAATATAAACAAAGCCTGTACTTTGTAGTGTACTTTGAAAAAATTCAGATATCTGTGAATCCTGTGCTAATAATTAAAGCACAGCATTTCAAATCTTCACATTTTTCTTCAGGTCTAGAAAACTGCCTCAGCTTTCCTCTGTATCCTGCCACGGTATTTCCTTTCTCTGAGCTTTGATTTCAGAGGCTGCAGGTTGGGAAGCTTAATCAGCTAACTTTTGTAACTTGGCTTTTAGTCCACAAACAGAAGTTGGGGTTTTGGTACAAGAGGCTACTGTTGTGCTGCTGCTGCCACCAGTCCTACCATATTGCTAGCAATAAAAATGGAATGTTGCCGGCATCACTGGAGCTCAAATTTTGTTTTGAAACAATACGAAAGATTGAAAATAATTTTAGCATGAATGATTCATCTCGAGTGGGTACATATATAATTGACGTGAAAAGTTTTATATATATAAAAATATTTTTTCTAGCTTATGTTTACATTAAAAATAGTTGGGTTTTGCCTTGATTTCGATCTATATGTGAATTTTAATGTCATTGTGTTTATTGATAAGTTTTAGGTAGAGGCCCAGAGGGAATATGTCCACTTGCTTGCTTCTTTTAGAAGCTTCCCCCCGTGTCCAACAGAGCCAATGCCAGCCAGCTCCAAGATGGACCCACTGCTGGTCAGTGCCGAGCCCCTCAGTGATGGTGGTAGTCCCTCTGGGATAAAAGATTTGAGAAGGGAGAAAAACACCTGTGCAACAGCAAGTGCAGCCAGAGAGAGGAGTGAGAAAAAACAGCGCTGCAGACACCGAGGTCAGTGAAGGAGGGGGAGAAGGCGCTCCAGGTGCTGGAGCAGAGTTTCCCCTGCAGCCCGTGGTGCAGACCATGGTGAGGCAGGATGTCCCCCTGCAGCCCATGGAGGTCCATGGTCGAGCTTTGATCCACCTGCAGCCCTTGCAGGACCCCACACCAGAGGAGGTGGATTCTTGAAAGAGGCTGGGAGCCTGTGGGAAGCCTGTGCTGGAGCACATCCTGGCAGGAGTGGAGAGAGGAGCCCAAACTGGAGCAGGTTTGCTGGCAGGACTTGTGACCCTGTGGGGAATCCACGTTGGAGTGGTTTGAGAAGAACTGCAACCTGTGGAAAGGATTTAGGTTGGAGAATGTTTTGGAGGACTGTCTCCTGCAGGAGGGACCCCATACAAGGGAATAGCGTGAGGAGTCCTCCCACTGAAGAGGAAGGAGTGGCAAAGACAACATGTGATAACCTGATTGCAACTCCCATTGCCCGTCCCCTTGCCCCGCTGGTAGGGGGAGGTAGAGAAAATCAGGAATGGAGTTGAACCTAGAAAGAAGGGAGGGGTGGAAAGAAGATGTTTAAAGACTTGGTTTTCTTTCTCATTGTACTACTCCTATTTTGAATGGTAATAGATTAATTTTCCTCAAGTCAAGTCTGTTTTGCCTAAGACAGTAACTGGTTCCTATCTCTGCCCATGAGAATTTGTTATATTCTCTGTACCCTGTCCTGCTGAGGAGGAGAGTGATAGAGCAGCCTGGTGGGCACCTGGCATCTAGTCATAACATTGACTGCGAAAATTTTAGGATCCAACAGCTGAAAGTAAGATTGTAATAAGGAGATAAATTGATTCCTCCCCCACCAGCTTTACACTGCCCTTTCATGACAATGGATTTGGTAATTGCATCCTGCAGTGCACTGGGGCATTAGTATTCCTAATAGTGTTCCTATGGGTACAGAATATTAAACAGTAATGATGGAAGTAATTACTGAGGCTTGCCTGGCCTCAGGGTCGCTGCATCAGTACCCTGGCCTGGTATTACAACTTTCCCTTCCCTTTGGCCACAGTCTGTGACTGGTTTGAGTACAGCTGCCCAGTTGGATGTGTGTGCACTGTGATTGCACACGTGGAGCCCACACATTACCTGCCCCTCATTCCCAGTTCTGCAGCTGTGCAACAGCATGGGTTATGCACAGGAGCCACAGAGCAGCTGATGCACACCCAGAAGCCAAGAGCTCCTTGCTTCAAGTCCCTTCTGGCTTCCTGCCTCTGTTTTGAGCCCCTCACCCTTATGCCTCCCCCCACAGATATTGTGATTTTCTGTTGGTTATCTGAGGATTTACTTCCAAGTGCAGGCAGTTTTAATGGGCAGGCATAGTCACAGTAGACGTGACAATGTGGTTAATAAACCATGTCAGCTAGTGAAAGACAATTTGAAACATTTTCTGTTTTCATTAGCAAATGAGACTACTTAGATGTGTTTCAACATAATTATGTTTATTAAGGCTTCAGATCTATTTTCAGATTTGATGTCTGATGTGCACTAAAGCATTGCAATTTATTTTTGCAAATGAAGCTATTGCAAGGTTTGTTACACAAACAATTTATCAAAGCCTTATTTGAGGCCTATTTTTTCTTTCTTTGTTGGTTTTAAGTTCTTCTTTTAGGAACATTTATTAGTTAGAGTTTCACCCTTCTCTTAGTTTGGTGTGCTCAATCTCCAAAGCTCTTGAATGTATCTACGAGAATTCCACAGCATCTGCAGACCAAAACCAGAGAGTAAAGCAGGTAATCTAGAAAAATAAGTACTTCAGCTAACAGTTGGTAAGTGGCTAACTATGGAAAACCCAGAAAGTTTCTACAGTTCTTGGATTCAAAAGGATGTAATTTCCCCTTCTGCTTATGTTAGTAATAACTTTCAAGTAGAATACCCAAGTGTGATCTTTTTAGCTCAATTACACTTACTGGTTAAATTATAGTTACGTGATTCTTAATGTATTTATTTATTTGTTAAGGTTGGTGAAGATCCATTCTATCCACCTTTTAAAGAAGATCTATGTTCCTGCGAATGAACACAGAAAGGCAGAGCTCTTGACCTCATGATGGTAGGAAGTAGGAACAATCAGCTTAATGAGAAGGAAAATATGCATGTTTAATACTGATGTGAGATCATAGTAAGTCTCCAGATTTTGTGTTTGCGTGTGTGTACAGTCTGAAAAGAAAAAAAAGACTGGACATTAAAGCAAATATCGTTATAGTTGAAGCCAATTATTACTATAATGTCTACCATTTCCTGGTATAGGATTCCAAATTTGGTTCATTATAATTTTGATAAATGCTAATTATTGTGAATGAAATTACTGATGTTGGATGTCCCTAGCAGTCGGGGGTTTTTTAATTAGTCAGCTTAGTTGTAGCTTGCTATCTCTTCTCCTGTCCTCATCACAAACAGGGAAGATGCTGTTCTCCTTGTAGCAGTTTTGTGAAGAAGCATGTAAGAATGAGTTATCCTGTCCCACCCATCCAGTCACTGAATTACAAGAACACATTGTAAAGTACTGTGTAAGAGGGACAGAATAAAATTGCACAACTTCTGCCACTGAACTTTGGGGTGCTGTCTCTCCAAACTCTTTTTTTTCAGTGCAGCTGTGAAGATGTTGGGAGTGGCTGGTGTAGAAATGCTTTGTTACTAATACCTGTGTATCTGTGTTTGGATTTTCTTGTGATCTGGGATTCATTGGTTATAAGCAGTGAAATGTGAAGTCACTCACTGTAGCAGTGGCCACATCCCCCATCTGATGGGAGCAGGGTGGCACAGTTGTACAGGTGGGGACAGAGAGAAGGAGCATCTTTCCATGCACAGAGCCAGGAGCTGTTCCTGCACCACATCCACAGCACAACAGCTGATGGACTGTTGTCTTTTCAGCTTCCACATTACCAATCTGCAGCTTTTGATAATTTTTATTTCCTGGGGTTTCTGTTCTTTTGGAGGCTTCCATCATCAGTAGAAAAGGGGTTTTGCTCTGCTGATCATAAGTGTTTGCTGTCCCCATTTTGGGACCATCGTAGGTAGAGTGGCATGTGCTGGGATCTGCACAGTCTTTGGAGGAGGAATGGCCTCAGCTGGTAATAAGTGAACCAAGTTGCAGAGGTGTATATATATTTTACAGAGGTATATACAGCTGAAAGCCTTCTGAATTTTAATTAAAAAGGTAAATATCTTGTGGTAGATATAAAACAGATAAAATATGCTTTGTTATAGATAAAATAAACTTTGAGCAAATCCAGGTTCATAGATTCAGTGTCTTTTACCATCAAAGACAAAATGCCAGCATATTTTTAGGGGTCAGGATAGGTCAGGGTGGGCACAATTCTGGCCTTGCATGAGTAGAAGGTCAGAAACAAATCCAGTCATGATTTACAATGGATTTTTGAACTGTCCCTAAAGTATTTAAATGGCCTTATCTGTATGTAAGTGACTTCTCTATTTCCTTTTTCTTTTTTTCCCCTTTGTTTTATTTGCTGAGGTACTGATGGAAGACCCTGTATTGGTGCAGGAGATTGCTTTGTCACTATTAGAGACAGGAGCAGACAAAGACAAAATGACAGGCAGAGAAAAACAGCTCTTTATCTGGATTCCTTCTCCACCATCCTGGACCGTGTCACGCTCTGCCATCAGCTGATGGAGGTGGCAACAGAGAGGGCACTGTTAGCTAGGTTAGTGCTGTTTCAGCTGTGGTGATTTCAGAGAGGTGTGCTGGTTAAATAGACCACCTACTATAGTTGGGAAAGAATACAGAGAGTGAGTGCCTGCATTTGTGTTGCTTGTGTGTGGAGATGGAAGTCTCTACAGATAGGGAAATGGGTTTAGTTCCAAAAGTTCAAGCCATGCTGCTCCTCAAAGCTTGACAGGAGAAGGCCTTTCCCAGTGAAAATACCAAAATTTTGTCAAAAGGAGCAGGCGGAATTCACTGATCAAATGAACACAAAGACACCTTCTTCTGCAGAGTTTTACACAGTTCAATATTTTAACAGCCTTCTTATGAAAAGCAGTGAAATATAAAAAAAGACACACAAGAAATACGAGTTGTGTTCACCAGCAGAGGTAGGAAAATATCAAAATTGCTCTAGCTCTGCTGATCTTTACAATGATAATGAAATAAGATACACAAGGGAAGTCAGTGTCATTTATGGAGTTATCAGCTGGAGAAGATGACAATTTGTACAGGAAGACAAAGAAGATAAGGACTGAGGTAATGGGGAGGCTACAAAGGGTAGTGTTGAACTACTGGAGGCAGGTTATTGGTGAAATTCCTATTGTTCAGCTCCATATTACTTGACATTTTTATTAATGATCTCAGTAGAAAACGTAAGAGGGTGTTATTAAATCCAGGACATGGTAGAGCTAGCAGATAAAACTGACATGGCAAATAAATGGAATATCTTACAGGAAGAACTCAGTTCTAAGGATTAGAGTAATAGAGAGGAGATAAGCATCAATAACACAAATATTAGGGTTATGCATAATAATAGAAAAATCTCCTGTTGGCTTGCAGCATATTACTTGGAAGCAACAGAAAAGGAGAAAAAACTGGGCATAGAGCTTGCCATGGGATAATTGCAAACTGCCAACATATCACAGCTGTGATGGGCAGGAAAGTCATTATTTCTTACTGCGAGTCAGGCAATGAGTTTTTAGATAGAGGGGAAATTGATGGCATGTATGTGGTTCTGGTAAGGCCTTACCCGGATTATTAAGTATAATTTGGAGATTTGTGTTCAGGTAAGATAAATTCAAGCTAGAATGGGGGCAAAGATGATATACTGGCATGCTGGGGTGAAAGAGAGGACACATTTTGCAAAAGCAAATGAAATAGATTGGCTTGTTTATCCTAGCAGAAATGAAGGCTGAGGGAAGATAAGATTTTTCTCTATAAATACACCAGAAAGATAAGCACTGGGAAGGAAGGGAAGATATTAAACTAAAGGCCAGTTTTGGCAGCAGAACAAATGGATCTAATCACTGTGAATATATTTAATCTTGAAATTAATAGGGGATTTCTAAGAATCAGACAACAAAGTTCTGGAAGGGAAAGAGCAAAGGGTAGAAAACTAACAGTTTTAAAGTGAGGCTTGATTCACTTATGGAAAGGATTTGTGGGATGTGATTGCTTGCAATAGCAATGTTGGGTGTGTAGGACAGATGACATTTCAGTCATGTTTTTTCTTTGTCTTAACCCTTTCTCTGGCTTTTTTCTTGAAATTTCAGAGTCTGTATCAAAAATTCAGCAGCATTTATTTGCAAGCCTAGACATCTTTAAGATATCTGAGCCATGACCATTCAACTTAGTCTGGTGGAAAACCTAATTTCTGTCACAACTCTTCTCCATTGAAATAAGAACTTCTTAAATTATAATTTGATAAGTGAAAGTTTCTTGACCAAACTAACAAGCAAGTTAATCTACTTCAACCCAAGAAATTCCATGAAGCCAAGAGGTCTCCTTTCATGGCAATCTGTGTTTCTTGTTGGGTACTCATCTTTCTAATAAAATAGAATTGTACTTAGACTTCTGCTGGTTGGGCATTTCCTGCACTTATACACCTGCATACATGCACACACAAATATTTTCTGGTCATTAATAAGGGGTCAGGTTACACTGACTTTTTTTACTTACCTTTTTTTCATGAAACCTGTAGAAACTTAGTATCTTAAAATCCTGTCTCTGTGGCAGATTTCGTTAATATTCACCAACTGCTTTAAAAGTTACCTAGAGGAGACAGATGGGCAGCCCAGGTCATCACCTGGCTGCATTTCTTTTGGGAACAGGACTAAGAGGACATACTCATCTAAGGTGACATACTTAGAAATCCCTGAAAAATAGCAGTAAATTATCCTTGTCCAGTATTAGAATTCAGTGGAAAGTTATGACAGAAAGTAAGACCTCATGACACATATGTAAGGCCAGTAAGCAAAACATTTTCTTCATTTTAGAGAGGATGATTAAGTCAGTCTAAATACCAATATAAACCTATATATTTTATTTACTGTGATATGTGGAGGTGATGTTTTTACATCTTCTTCTGATGTGATGAAGTTCACAGTTCACGATAGTATGAAATGGTAGAGACTCAGATTCAGTCTGAAACATCAGAAAGGTTAATGATCTCTTTTCCTTTTAAATGTAGTGAGTGCACCTACATTTGTGGATTCCTCTGCTTATACTGTAAGTTCTGTCAGACCTGTCAGAATTACTCCCATTACTTCACTGTCTCTCCATTCGTGGAGTAGAAGTTCATTTACATTTAAAAGCACACATCCATGTTGTATGTACTGTTCCTTACAGCCCTTGTTGCTTCTCTTTCTTCCTCAGTGTTCCCCAATTCTCAGTTTCTCAGTATTCACCTTCTACCATTTGATGACAAGGGACATCCTTTGGTAGAAAACTAGAGCTAGACAGTGCAGCTTCAGTCTGAATTTTGCTTCTTTCTGGCTTTGTTTGACTAAGTGATCTTTTTAATATTTTTTCTGTTCTCTATTTTTCCCCTTTACATGGTAACATCAAGCTGATTTGTGTGCTGATGGCTATTGTGTACAGGCTCTTTATAAGTCTGTACTGGTCAACTGAGAGCAACATTTATAACAATTCCACTGAGCTCTTTGTTTTCAGACCCAGAGTTGGTTTTGGCTGTGTCCCATATGATTATTGACTGATGCACATGGTGTCTTTAACATATTATTTTGTATTCTCCCCTTTTCCTTCCCTTACTTTGCAGGCAAGGAATGACACCTGATTAAAAAAGAGTAAGAGCTATGTCTTCTAGGTCCTATTTGTGTTTTTATCACATTCTCACAACATAGACTCTCTGTGACCTGATTTCTTGACTGATAAAACACCTGACTGGATGTTAGGAGGAAGCAAGGGAGTATCTGACTCCTTTGCACTCTGTACCAAAAAGTCAAAGCCTTTCTTTCTAACATCTTGCACTGTATGAGATGAACCATCACAGACCAGATGAATATTTCTGCAGTCTTGCATCTGAAGGAGTGCAGTGATGGATCTGTAGGGAGGGAATACTACAAGCAGAACAGTGCCCAACTTCTGATGCTCGGTTCTTTAAAAGTTTCCTGAGCTAGTGGTTGCATCTAGACCACGTGTTTGCTGCCTTCTGATGGACTGCTCTCATAATTCATTAGATGGGGGAGGTTGTGTTAGGATTGTGTCATACTGGGGGCATCCACAATAAATGTTTCTTAAGTTATGAAATCACTGTTTCAATAGAAACAATGTGCATGAGCTCTACTTGTCTATTAAAGCTTCCTCTCTAGCAGTGAGTCCTCTGCCCAATTTCTAGTCCAAAATAATGGTATTCATCTCTCTGCCAAATGCTGCCTTTTCTAAAGAGGAACAGTCAGCCTGTTTCCCTTTATTTTCCCTTATGACATTACAGGCTTGCAACTGACTGTCCTTTGTGAGTGCTGTCTGTGTCAATGAATGGGTGAGAGCAACCATCAGCTGTCTGGGTACAACACCCATTTGCTTTGTATCCATCACATCATTTCAGATGCCAAGAAATGTTTTAAGTTGAATGCAGGTGTCTCATTAAGATGAACCCAATGGATGTAGGTTTCTAGATGTGTGCTGCCTACAGCAGGAGGAAAGGTAATTTTTCTAATGCATCCATGTGATTTTCGGTTTAGGTTATGTAAAGTTTTGCAATGGAGGCAAATGCTCAGGAGTTCCATTTGTACCTGAGGCCAGTGCTCTTCGAATCTGCATCTCACATGGAGAATATCCCATCACACCAATATTCATTACACCTCTCCTGGAAGAAGACAGGTCTCTGACAGATAAACTGGGATATTTTGTGTATTTCACAGGACATAATCTCTTTAGATCAGATGGAATCAAGCCTTTACTCTGCTTAGGCTCACACATAGGCCACTAAAATGTCAGTGTGTAAAAGACATATTTTTTTTGCAGAAATGTAAAATGCTGCATGAGTTGTTTCCTATTTACGTAGTCTGGAATTGAATAATACTAATTTGAAGCTGTTGAGGAGTAGAAGTGAGGAAAACACTGCATCTGTATAGAGCACTGGCAATTTTGCAACAAAAGTGGATTTTCATTCAAAGTGAGGGATTCCAAAAGGGGCTGACGTGAAAGCAATTGCCCCAAACCCTGCAGGTAGCAAAACAGGTCCTCAGAAATGTAAATGAAATGATAAATTTCTAATTCTGAGCACAAAGAAAGCTTATTCTCCTAGAGTCACATTGCACATCATGAAGTGACCTCTTTGGTCTTTGTTTTTCAGCTCAGTGACTACGGGACCCAGTGTCAGAAAGGCTATTTATTACCTTCCATTTTCCTCTGGGAAAAGTGACTGGAATAAGTAGATTTTACAGTTGCTGTGATTTACTCATTAAAGAGCTGATAAATACGTGTGTATACACACAAATAAATACACCAATGTGTGTGAATGTGTGTGTGTGTATGTGTATTTTATATCAGGGTTTAGGAGGAAGGAAGAAACCAAGTTGTGAATTCTCTTACTGGGTTCAGAGAGGGCATCCTGTCAGTCATTCCCTATGGCCAAGCACGGGCAGCAGGACTCCCTTTCAAGCACCTGCAGTCCTGTGCTGCTGTTTGCATCCTGTCCACTTGCATTCACTCCAGCCCGCTGTGAAAACTGGGCGGTTCCCAACAAGTTTAGCACTTGCAAGCAACCTGGAATGACACTTCAGCTGCTAATTGAATTGGGGCAGTGATGGATATCAGAGCCCAGAAGACAGTACAGCAGCACAAACCCCCACATTAGTAACCAATACTTGAAACAAGGCATGATTAAACTGAACAAGCAGATTTTTCACTGGCATAGACCAAGTTCATCTTGGAGGAGTTAATAAATCGTAGGGTCAACCAAAAAAATAGTAAGAACATATTCCTTTTTCTTATAAAATGCCTTCAAAAACTAAAGCAGTGTCCTAATATCATTAAATTAAGGGCTAGAGTGACTAATTCCTTTATTGTTCTAAATTTAAGGGGGGAAAGAAATAAAAAGTATTTCTGAATTTATCACAATTTTCCTTTTATCCTCAGTTTGGCTTCTTTATGTCATGAAGTACCATGTTGACAGATAATTTTGCTTTTATTGCAGATATATTCCATCTAGCTTACCATTAAGCATTCAAGAAATTCACAGTCCTATTGGAAAATTTAGTGTCTGTACAAGAAATCATACAATGCAGGTGAATTATTTAATTTGCAGAATAATCAAGAAGATGTGTATTACATTATGAAAGAAAATGACCTTAGTCTTCAATGTTTTTTTGCATACTTAATCATTTCCTCTTTGTAGAGGTGTATAAAAACAGTATCCCAGACTGCCAGACCATGGACATTTCTTCTTCAAAGCTTTCCACAGTCTTCTTCTTGCCGTCAATTCAGTCATGACCTGTACTTTGCAGCACAGTGGCATGTAATTAAAAATTTAACAGGGAAAACCAAATATGTTTTATTTGGTATCTGTTCATTTCCCAGCCTGTTTGTACTTGGCTGCACTGTCTAACACTCTGCTCTACAGAGTAGTACTGAGAATACAACTCACTAATGCAAATGAATTAAATGTTTCCTCAGTCTCTACATTTAGTCATGTTTTAATCACAGCAACCCATACAAACATAATAGAATATCCTCCCTCACTCCTCCTTTCTTTAAATTAAGCTGCTGAAGTACTACAAAACAGAGGGCAGTGTACATAAAGTGAACAGCAGAAGAAATGCCTAACACACTGTTTTCCCTTTCCTTAGTTCTTGTGTCCCTCTGGAATAAGGAAGATGTAACTTATCGTGGCCCATCAGGTCATTCAGAAAAACGCTCTTTTGGCAGACATTCAGCAAACCTTTTGTTACTTGATTCAGCCTCCCCATACCATGCACATAAAAGTTAGCAGCATCTTCTTCCCCACACTGCTCTAGTAGTAATGGGGTTTGTCAGACTTTGCTCTAAAAGGGTATCTGTTAGTTCTGCTCATGATCAATCGGGTGGCAGTCCTGCACAATACTTGAACAGCACCACTGATGACTGCAGGAACTGCAGTGGGTGTGTATTAGCATATGACATAAAAATAAATGGTGTCACATCAGTGATTTATTCAAAGTCTATGAGATGGGTAAGTGATGAAGCATAGCTAAAAATACACAAGAGAGGACTGATGGAAGTTGAAGATGAATCGTATTCAAAAGGAAAGGGTGAAGTCTTAAAGCCTGTGGTATGCAGTAAGGCTACCAATCACAGCCTGACCTTGAAATGTGCATTCTTCTGGGGTGGTGAAACCATGAGTCCCTGCTACTTTCATTTGTCCTGTCTTCCAAAAAGAGAAGTATGGTCAACTCTATTTGCAGTGCGAAACATCAATGCCAGCCTGATGCCACAACCTTGGTCCAAAAGCTACTGCCATGGTTACCAACATTACTCTTCCTCATGTTATATCTGGCTTTCCTTTTTTTTCCCATCCTCTGTTTAATATGTGGTGTTCAGGAGCTGCCCTTGCTTTATACATGCTAAATTTTTGAAGGGCTGTGCTGCATTTTCTTACACAGCTGTTGTGTCTCTTCCAGAGACAGCTGCATTACAGTGGTGAGCTAAGTGATCCCGTGTGCATATTGAATTCATAAGCAAAGACAGAGTCTCTAGGGTTTGTCATGCTTTCTCTGTGCTTATAGCACCATCTCTTTCCATGTTCCTTAGTACACCTCTTCCATCTCCCCTCAGCCTGCTCTGGCATCCCTGATGCACCCCATGCTCAATCCCTCACCACCAGGCAGTTTCCTCAGCCCATTCCTCTGTATGGGAAGTGCCCATGGTTTGCTGTCTGGCAAAGAAACACTGTGTTTGCAGCAGGTTGTAGCTGTGCACGTGCTGACTGCCTGGCTGTGATGCTGGGAACCCAACTGGCTGCTGCCTCCTGGGAGCTGAGCAAGCCAAACAAAATAGCCAGGGATCAAATCCTCCTTGCTTTTTCCCTGAGCAGGGAGTTCTCCTCACTAGCTGAATGCTGATTTTGCAAAACTGGAAGGAATTTTTACCCTTGAGACCTCTGTTCTTGTGTCAAATGTATTTAAAATTAGAGGGTTCAAAAGTTGTTGGAGATGAACCAGCTGAGGGAATGATGGTAAAACATTTCCTGTGTGACACACCACTAATTTCTTTCCGAGTTTAAAAATGAACAATAGATGTTATCCTGACACTCTGGTGTCTCATTTTGGGTCACTCAGAGCTGTAGTGTAGGGAGGGGAGGCAAAGACATTACATGCAGCTGCAGCTGTGACTTGCAAGGTTCTGAGCATGAATTGCCGTTTCTGATGCAGAGTCCTACACACTCTCTTTCCTTATATTGGAGGTGAATGTAAAGGAGATCCCAGGGTCAACACTCACCTCAGAGACTGTCAATTGCACCACAACAAACTTGTTCCACCACCACATGGTTTGCATCTTGTCCCAGCACAAGCAGGACAGTGATTCTGCACTGTATGGCTGAGATCCATTGGCCCAAACAAACTGCTACCCTGATGGCCCCCACAGAAAAAATCTTAGTGCCATGCGGTCAGAGGTGCCTGCTTGCTGCTGAGCAGGAACCTTTCACTGAAAGGTGAACACTGAAATGCAGCCTTTGGCAGCACACAGACCATGTCCCAGGGGTGCTGTACTCTGCAGCCACTTAGTGGGCACCCAGGCGTTGAGGCCAGCTCTGCAGACTCCCTGGGCTGGCCATGGTCTGCTTCATCCCACAGACTGGTTTCCATTCCCTTTCACAGATAAGTGTTCATTTCTAATCAGATCCTGCAGCACTGAAATCTTCAGTGGAACTGAGCAACCAGTTGAAAAGGATTGATCTTCCGAACATTTGGAGCTCTCTTACTGTCTAAATGCTGAATGGTTTCTTTTCCACAGAATGGCAGCAACTCTATTTTTCGTTTTCAGATGTCTCCTCTCCTCTGTAAATCATTTAGTGGCTGCTGCATCCATTCTGAATCAGTTTTTGCTGATTTATTGTCAGTGGGTATTAGCTAACTTATCAAACTCACACACAGGAGGCAATCAATACAACCAACAGAGACAGTGATAAGGTGGTCATGCATCTGGTACTTCAGAATAATATGTAAAAATGGAAAATATCTTGTAAAGTCTCCTTACATAGGAAAAGGAGACAGATTCAGGATGTCACAGGCTGTGTCTGCACTGAGGGATGCACCAGTGCTGTGAGTAGTGTGGTTGCCCACCCAAAACAGGGCAAGGTCTGTGGTGTCTCCTTTCAGCCTGTGTGAAAGAAAGCTCTTTGTGTGATGCCAAGGGAGCTCTGCAGCAGCTGCCATGGCCTGGTTGATATCCAAGGCTGATATCTGGTTGATAGCCAAGATCTGTGGGCTTTGCCATGTAGGGCACAGGCTTACCCAGGCCAGACTGACTGTGCAATAACTCCTCATGCAGACCATTCTGTTTGGCAATGGTCTAGGACTTTCAGAATGATGGGCTCCCATGTACTTGAAACTTCAGGGCCCCACTTTTCTATACTGCCTCTGTTTATAGGCTGAAATATTTCTCAGGAATGAAGACACTGTTCATGTCTGCCCATTTACTTCTAAGGCAGTTGCTGACACTGATTTTTTAATACGTTGTATGTTCCTTGTGCTCAGAAGAGTTGTTCTCTGAGCAATAAGTCCATTTTCTATGACCACAGAGCCAAGGTGTTCTTTGGTAGACCCATCTACAAGCTGCCACTAACTCAAGCCAAGATAGTACTTAGTTAAGAGAAGGAACTCCACCCCCAAAACATAGCTTTTTTTTCCCTGCCTTTGGTTTTCCCCTTTCCTGCTATACATGAAACAATAGTTCTCCTTGATCTGAAGTGGAATTAGTGTGCTTTTTTTGACACCCTGGACTTCAAAGCATCTGTGACACTTCTGAAATATGACTTCAACAACTTAGAAAAGTACCACTTGTTCCTATTTGAAGATTAGGATTATTTTTATATAACTATGCAGAAATTTCAGAGGTTCTTTTATCCCAGGAGCCAGTGGGACTTACATAGGAATTGTGAGGGGAATGAGTGTAGGGTTTTGCATTTGTAAGGAGGCAAACTGATTTTCCAGACAAGTGATCTAGATATACCGTTATTTGTACATATTTGAAAATGTGTCTGTGAATATTCATATTTTATTTGCAGCTGATTGAATGCTGAGAATGTTGTCTAATTTATAAATAGGGTACTGCCTCTAAGTCTGCTGCTGCTACAGTTTCATTATGACTGTGCTCAATGAGAAATGTTTTTTTCCTGTGACTTTCAATGATTCCAGTGAATTATTATAGCATAAAACTAGAATAAATGAAAACACACAGAATTGCAAATCTGCATTGATTTAGTAGGAAGACCTGCCAGTCTTTATGACAGCAAGCACAGAATTGATACTCATGATATTTTAGAAAAGAAATGTTAAGTCTAACAAGTCAGAGCAGTTCAACAAGTAGAAGAAATTCAGAAATTCTGGGAGTGAAACAGAGGATTGGCTGCTGCAAGCAACCAAACCAGCCACTTCATTTGCTCCTGGGCTTTCTCTAGATTTATTCTGCACCATGAAAGGTTATTTGTTACACACTGGCCAAGCCCCCACTGCTGGGTAGGAGTCAGTCTGGTGACCATGCAAGTCCCAAGCACCACCTGCTTCATATTGTGCTGGGTCTTCACCTGAAAAAAAACAGTGATGTGCTCTTGATTGTAAGGGCACATTCACAGACACCCTGTTGTGGGTATGAATTGATGCTCTGAGTATTACTGTTGTCTCACCATACCCTTTTGATGACATTCAGGACCAGATTAATTGGGCTTTGGGCAACCTTGTTTAGTGGAAGGTGTCCCTGCCCTTGGCAGAAGGGTTGGAACTACATGATCTCTAAGGTCCCTTCCAGCCCAAACCATTCTATGGTTCTATGTGACTCTGGCTTCACATCAAAACCCATGGAGAAAAACTTTAGTTAACCAAAGGAGAAAATCCAGATACCTCTCAGAAGTTTCTAAGCATCATTGTGTTTACTGTTTGAAAACATTGCAAAATTATGACAAATAATAAGTGGGCCAGCATAAGGCCATTAAATATGGTTTTGCTCCTCCTGTAGAACAGAGCTTGATCTTGATACTTTTATTTCCACTTACTACTGCCTGGCTTTTACATGGTGCACTAACCAGGTACTGGCAAGACACAGTTAGAAATATTTTTTATATTATTCAGTGCTGATTAGGTGGAAGCTGAGCACTGAACACTGTGTGCTAATTGAACAACCTGGTTGGAAGGTACAAATCAAAGGGCATTCAACATGTCTAGCTTGGCCCAGGCAGACTCACAGTTCCTATTACTACTTTTATGCCAGTATGAGGAATTTGGGGATTTTTTTGTTTTATTTGGTCAATATTTCTTTCACCATACATTTTGCTTGCACTGAAACTAAAAATAGATAAACTGTGTGACTTTTCCCAGTACTCATCTCATCTCTGATAGCTGATCCGTGAGACCCTTTTGTGTATAAGGAATGAGTAAAATGAGTGTTGTTGGATAAGTTAGCTAAAGAAGTTATTTGAGTGGTTCAAAAGTAGAGTCTCCTTTTGAAAGGTGACTGTTCTCATCTCCCACACTTTTTTCCTTCATTAGGTTTCCAGAAGCTTTCATTTCCACTCAGCTGGAGGAATGAAGACCCCAAGACAGGATGCTGAACGCTTTCACTCAAGAGAGAGAAGCCCTGGGCAGCAGGCTGCAAAGCCCTGTAAGTACATCAGGATGCTCCCAAGTGATTTTGAGGGGGACTGTTGAATTTTGGCACATAAGCAAAGTGGTTTTGAGTTAGCATTGTGCATATTCAGGGGTTATCTAAGGAAAAGGATAAGCCAGTGGCAGGTGTGGAAACTCCAGCAGAGGGATGAGGCTGGGACGTGGCCAGGCTGTGTAGACAGTGGCCTGGCTCCTTCTGCTGCTCCCTCTCCCTGTGGTCTCCCATGGGCACAGCTGCAAGGCTCGTGTGGAGATGGGTATGGAAAAAGCAGCAGACTGCAGGCACTTGGCTCACTGAGGTTGTGGATGCTAATGGACATTGATCCTAAAATATTTCCAGCCTAGGTATGCAGGTAAATTCTGGCTGTAGTTATGCTGGTGGGTGCAAAACTGTTCTGGGCTTTTGCAGATGAAGTGTCCAACTGTGGTCCTAGCTAGAGATGGACACTTTGTGAGAAAGGCTCCTCTAATACTTATTTCTATAAATATTTTAATTTTACAAGAAGAGTTGAGAGTTATAAAATAATAATAAAAGTAAAGATACAGTGATGGGTATAGATTTTGCCTTTTGCAAATTCTTCTTTATCCAGTGTCTAAAGGTGAGAACACAGATCCTGTATTAAACTGCTTGTGATTCTGAATCTTGTGATGAATACATTACACACAGTTAGGCACAGACTTTAGGAATTTACCAGGTAGTAAAATCAGGGCTTCTACACAAACCTTCTCCACAATTCTCCTTCTACACAAACCCTTAATGGCTAGTCTGTTTTTGAATTAGCCAGCATAAATTATTTAGTTTAATGTACTTCTAAGGTTCTTGCCAGCTCAGTAAGCTATGTGAGTGTACAACAAAATAACTGCTAGCTGCAGTCTCTTTTGGGGAAATACTACAGAATTTGTGAACAAAACTATATGAACCAGACGTTAATAAAATAATTCTGAATTTATTTACAGCTATTTTGACTTAGCTGTCTATGGGGCCTAGCATACAGGCTGAAATCTTTTTGAATGTTTAACCTCCTCAAGGGTTTGAAGTTTCATAGTTTAGATGTTTGTAATACTGTACATAATCTAGAGGGGGGTTTAAGATTATATTAATATAAAATGTTACAAGTGTTTTGGCTTTGCTAGATTCACAGTACATGTAAGCCCTGCACGATGCTTAGAAGAAAATTTTGTCTCCTTAAAGGGTGAAGTTCTAAAACTCAGGAAAGATATTATTCTAGAATATTGCCATAAGTAAGTTTATCTGGTATAGATGTTTACTGTATGTCTAATATATGTTTAATAGGGATCTAGTATAGGCATTTCCATACAAATGCATCATGTTTTAAACATAACACTTGTTCTGAGGGCATCTTCTCTAAGTGGATACTATGAACTTACAGACTTTCTATTCAGAATATTATTAATATATCTGTAAACCTTTTTGCAAGCTGAGGAAAAAAGCATTTTCGGTGGTTTAGTGGGATAACATTATAGGTAGTACAAGCCATGTTGCTGGATGAGCAGGAAGCATGCCACTTGGTTTCTTTATTGAGTAGAAAGGATTGATGGTAGGATGCTAAGCAGAGGCACAAAACACCAACACTTTTTCAGTATTTCAGCAGAAATACCAGATAAACATCATTGCTATGAGTGCTGAATTGTAGTGGAAATAATGTGCAGTAGATCAGAGAAGGAATGAGTGGGATGTGCTAACCTGTGAATTCAATATAGCTTGTAGAACAAATTGTGAGAAAACAGACATTCAAACAGAGTTGAACTTGATTTTATCTTTTTAACTCTGTGTTCATATGTAAACGTTCAGTATTGTTTTTATTCCCAGGTAAATTTGGTTTTGAGACCTTTCTCTTGCACACAATATCATGAGACTGAGCACAAATGCCAATAAAGAAGAAAAGAAAAAAGGAAATGGGCTTTTTCTAGTCTATTTTCACTAAGAAACAGACCATACTTGACATACCCCCCTAGTCTAGTTTATGTGTTTGCCTTCTACTGAGTGTGAAGCCACCTAGAGCTGTATGTTCCACTCTGTCAAAACGCTCGGCAAGAACACGGCATGTGGGCAGCATCCAGGTCTGTCATCCCACATGCCCAGGGATGGACAGGTGAATCCAAGCAGCCTTGGGAAAGGACATGGCAAGGAGAGGGCTGTGAGCAGGACATCTGTTCCAGTGAGCTGAGTTTTGCAAGTGGGGTGGGTTTGTGTCATGCTGCAGAGGCAGACTGCCTGTAACCCAGGTAACAGTGGGTGGGTAAGGCCAGACTGATGGCTCTGGAGGCAGCTTGTGGCCTGGGCTTGGAGTAGAGTTTCAGCACAGCTCAGTGATGATGAAATCTGACTCAGGGTCACACTGTCGAATTCCCAGTTCTGCAATTAACTCATCATCTCACTTAGCTCCTTCCTGCTTGTGCTTCCTTATTGTAATGTATCAGCGGCTACCACAAAGTGACTGCTGTAATTATTTGTGGATCTTTCTAAAGCATTGCAAAGACACCTGTAAGATGAAAAGCATGAAATCTAAAATTTACATTGGTTTTCAAATGCCACCTTCACAATTTTTATCGCACTGGTCATCACAGTGCAGAGGAGTCATATCTTGTAAATTTGGCTGTAGAAGATTCCAAAAATGTCCACACAGAAAGAGGTTCAAGGAAGGTAGAGCTTATCTGGCCTGATGACACCTTGCACAACATTACATGTTTAAATTGAGGCTGAGTCAGTGTATGTCCCAACATGCCCTAAGAGTTCAGATCATTGTGCACTACAAGAGCCTAAGAAGCCTCTTAGAGGATGTCCCTGTCATCAGAGACAAGCACTTCATAATTGGACTATCTCAAGAAGAGTAAGAATTAAAGAAAAATCTTGCAGCTGATGGCAGGTTTGTATTATGTTTGCAAGAGTGTTCCCAGGGGCCAGAGTCCTCAGTCAGTGCATATTGCTAAGTAAAGCATGCATGTTTGTAAAGGGAATGATAATCTGAAAGTGCCTTGAGCTGTGTGTTCTGCCAGTGTTCAGGAAATTTTTGCTGGATGAAGAATGTGCAGTCAGACTTTCCTGCAAAAGCTGTTGTACAGAGAAGGAAAACTTTGAAAATGTTCTTGCTTCAAATCCCAACACTATGTGTAAGGGAAAAACAAACTGATAATCCCATTTTCAGGATGTAAATCCCCTGCTTTAATGATTAAACTTAGGTAGTGAGGGTTGTTTTGCCCTTAAAATTTTATTTATTTAAGGTTGAAATGAAACCTGTTAATAACTTGCAGATGTGTGACTTGTTGGAAGTTAGGAAAGGAGAGAAAGAGCACACAACATTTCAGGAGATGACCCTGTACCATCTGCTGCTTTTTTGACCATGTCACAAGGATTGCCTTCCTCAAAACTTGTGCCTAGCAAGGCATGCCCTTCTGCTGACTCTCCGTGTGTCTCTGTCAGCACCAGCAAACAGATGGTTTCAGAATTAGTTGTCCAGCACACTGCTATTCTTTTGGTCATCTTGGCCCTCAGCAAAAGAGAGGCTCAGCAGGAAACACAAGAAAAAAACTTGTGCTGAGGTTCAGGTTCAGGCAGAAGCTTGTGTTGATGACAAAAGCTGGAAGCTATAGTTACAAGCTCAAGAAACCATAAAAGTTGAGAAGATAATCGTCAGCCCTCCCCTGCAATTTAACAGCATGCCAGCAGCAGGCGTGTGGAGCTACACCTAGCTCTTATCTGGCTGGTAGTTGCTGGAAAGCAACCCCATCACAGGTTCATTGTACGGGCTGTTTTCCTTCCTTTATCTGCCTGGTTTTATTGGGTGTTGTCTAAACCGCTGTATGTTGTACTCCTGTCTCAGGCTGCCCTGAGAAGCTTTTGCACTTTATAATAATTTGCGTATTATCATCAGAAGTTGCACACAAGCCATTCATAGCACATTTACTCTTAGCTTTAGAAGGAGTTTTTTCTGGACACAGTAACAGAAGAGATAATAGTAATCCTGGAGCAGAATATTTTAGTAGACTGAAGTTTCAAGCTCATGCTACCCCCAGCCCACGTTGTTTCAGTCTGTGTGTTCAGGAGTCACACAGTGTTCTTCTGCCCTGAACTCATTTGGGAGTTAGGACCAAGAGCAGTGGCTTGTCAGAGCAACTCTTGGTTGCCATCCTGGTTTATTGGCAAGGACTGAATCAAACCTTATTTATTTGCACTTAGGTGCTGAGGTCAGCTGCAGAACCTATAGCTCTGCAGTTCATGCCATGCACTGCCTGCTACCCTTGGAGTCACGAGGATGTTGAGTAAAGAATAAAGCCATGGTGCATTTCAGGAGCATCCATCTTGTGACAGAGAAGGCATTCCAGAGCATCGACTCTATTGGGATAATCAACACAGAGCTCTGTGACTCCTAACATTGTGCACCCTGATCAGATACTGGCTTGTGCATCTTGGACCTGTAACTTTGCAACAGCAAGAAAATATTTCAGTACCCTATAATACTTTGTAGCCTTATACTATCACATTTCTTCAAAAAAGTTAGTATAAGAATATTAATTTATAAGCAGTTACACTTTGTCCTTTTACACTTTAAAATGAAACATCCAAGACAATGACACATCCTAGAAAACAAGCATGTATACCTACATATGACCTTGTATTTCTTCAATAACACAGAATTTTCTGAAGTTGCCTTTTCTCCCCCTGTGCTTTGACACTTGCCTGTGTCTCTTCATCAGCTTGTGGCCCAGCCACACTCACTTCCAAATCACTTGATATGCTGCTTTTCTATTCTTTTCCTATCTTCAGATACAAAGGTAGCTGAGAGCAAAACTTCAGCTACTGGAGGGAGGCAGATGTGAAGGTGCCCAGAGAGCAGCGAGCGTGGGGTCCCAAGCTGCAGCATGGGAACTGGGGATGGCTGCAGCATGGGGACCAGGGACCCTTGCAGCATGGGGACCACTGCAGCATGGGGACCATGCACATCCTTCACATCTGCATCGAGCTGCCCTGCACAGGCTGCCATAGAAACTGGCATTCATGCCAGAAAGGGACCTGCAAGTAGCTGGAGAAAAGGCTTTAATTAAGAATTGCTCCTGCCCTTTCGACTCCTCTGGTCTTTTTTTGTCCCCACTTTATCAGTTATTAGCCAGTTAATGTTTCATTTTCTGGTTTTGTTTCACCAAAGTCAAGAAGTGCCTTGTAGATAGCAACTGCCAATTAGTTATGATGAAAGCAGAAATTTAGCTTCCATCTTGCCTGCATTTGGAGAGCTATAGCAGGAGTTAATTCAATTGCTTTCTTATCTTCTGAATTATTCTTGCTGCCTGCATTTGTGGCTGCCAGGTGCATCTGGGGGTGAGCAGGACCTGCCTTCTCTGTCCCTCCCTCCCTTCATCCCTCTCTCCCTCTGCAAAGGACTGCAGCTGGGTGGGAGAAGTAGTGAATGTGGTGGATGAAGGAAAGGTGGGTATTTACAGCAGAGGAAATGCAGGGAAGAAAAAAGATAGGTGGGAAGAGGGAGAAAAGTGGGGGGGGAGGAAGGGGGAAAGGAAGGAAGGAAGGAAGGAATTTCAATAAGATAAAAATTAATTAACATTGATGGGAATTGCTTGAGAATAGCCCACCTAACTTTAGTCACCTGTAGCTGAGAGGGTTCACCTGACTATCAATAGGTGCTTCAAAGGGATGACTTGTTTCAGACTCCTTTTGGATGAGATGTTTTGTATCCTGGAAGTTCCTCTTTCTCTCCCCTCATGGACACAGGGGAGGTGCTGACATTATAAAAAGCTGCATTTGGTCAGGTGAATCCTCTTACCCTCCTGATTTTTCTGTCTTCATGTTATATAGAATCCAGCTGCAGCAGGATGAAGGGAAGTCTGCATCCACCCTTGCTGGCTTACCTAAGCCCTAGCAGTGTCCCTTAGAAAAAGGCAGACACACTGAGTGCAGCAGAAATTTTACCTTGCAGAAGACAGTAAAGGACCCATGCAGAACTGCTGTCTTAAAAGCAGATGTTGGAAGCAGGATGAAAGAAAGAGGACAGTGTAGGACTGTGTTTTTTTGTGCAATGGTGCCATCCTGTTCTTCCCTTCTTCCAGCCTTTTTCTTTGTTCCCAGATTTGGCATATGGAACTAGGTCAAGGCTCTTAGCCATACATGTTTTGAAAGTAGTAGTCACTCTGAGAGCATGACCAAGCATGTTTTGGAGGGGTGGGGGAGAGGGTTTCACATAATGTAAAAAACCTATTCTATTTGGGATTAAACTGTGTTTTAGCTGTTTCTTGGCAAATGGCACTGCAAATCTTTCATCTGTTTCTGAGCTGGTCCAGATGCAGCGGGCTGTTCTTGTTTTCTCTCTGAAGAAGTCAGGTGCCACATCATAGAAGAGTGACAAAGTGTTGGGACTCCTTTGCAAAGACGGCTGCAGAGAAGTCACCCTTCATGTCCTGCAGTGAGGTGGGCAAGTACAGCTTCTGTGACAGGCAGCTCACAGTCCCTGACCACCAAAGTCAGCGATGATGATGCACATCTGGGCAGCGTGTGTGCTTCTGCCTCGGGAGGAAATCCTGCTCCCCCTGCCTGCTCGGCCGCGCTGGTATCATTTACGGGCTGTGATGTAAAACAGAGGAAACGGGGAGTGTGAATACCAATCTCACCCTGAAAAGGATCTGGTTTCCTTAGGTACAGTTTGTGCTTATCATTCTTGTGCAAAAGTTAGCAGGTCACAGCTGGTTAAACAAACCCTGCCCAATTATAATTTCCGTGCTTACAACACAGAGTACTTAACCTTTCATTACCCCTTCCCACCCAAACCAAAGGTCCATTTTTTGGCATTCAGCCTTACTTTGTTCTTTTTTCAGTGTGAAAGAAAAAAAACACATTAAAAGCCCTATAAAACTCACTTCAAAAAGACCTGAACTTAATCTCCAAGATGAATTTATGTCTCTTATTTCAGAATGCACTAACTGCATATTGTACTTCTTCTTCATGTATACGAAGACAAGAAATGGCACACTGTATATAAAACCAGGAAAATGCATTATTCATGTAATAAATGTTGTTTCTTCATGTCTTCTGGCATAAAAATGGGCTGCCTACTAGTAACTGCACGTTTTAAAATAATGATACGGATTTTTAATGTGTGTCAGTTGCATTGCCCTGCCTGTCTCCTGTTCCAGCCAGCAAAAACACTTTCCTGGAGGAAGAGACCCTGAATGCCCCCAGCGCAGCAGCTCATGTCCTTGCTTTATAAATTAGATGCTTTAAGAAAGTTTCTTCCAAATGTCTCTCAAATTCAGCAGGTTTTGAAGGTCAAACCTTTACCTTGTACTCTACAAATTACATTATGTCTAAAATACACTTGCTCTAAATCTGAGAGGCAAATCTTATGTTCTAGCAACAGTTTTATTTTAAAAAAAAAGTGTTTCTGGGAAACAACAGGCAGAAAGAAGCCTCAAAATACTAAACACTTCTCGCTTCTAGCAGTAACTCAGATCCTTCCATCCTCAACCACACTTTCTGCTGTCTCAAGATGAATAAGCTTTTCCTTAACTTGTGGATCATCCCCTCACCCTACCAAAGTGTTGGTCATGTTCAAAACACTTCCAGAGAAGGTCAGTATTTGCTAATGCTAAAAGAGATTTTGTTCTAGGCACGAAGCCATGCACATCTTTTCACATGCATTACAATTTAGCTTGTAACTGGAGATGGGCAATAGCAACCATCAGTGGTTATAATCTGGATGCAGCCAGTGTGTGCCACTGATGAAGGGTGTGGATGCAGAGTGCTTGCCATGAAGGACAAAGCTTTTGTCCTCTTGGTTTAGAAGTAGAAATGAACGTAAAAGGAAAGGAAGGATCCTTTAGTTTAAAGATCAAAAGTGATTAAACCAAAACATTTACCAGCCAAATATTCCCTATCTATGAAATTATTCCCAATCCCACAAGTTTATACAGTATTGTCCCTGTCCCTGGGTACACAGAAGCATCAGGCTGGGATCTTTATGACCCATAAATAAATCTTGACTTATTTCTTCAGCAATAAGGAGGAGAGGAAACAGAAGGAGGGAGGTACCTGGGCTGGCCCTGGCAGTGTGGGAGCTGAGGGGGAGGGACTGTGCAGAGGGAAGGCTGCCTGGCCGTGTCTGTCTGTTTGGATAGATGTAAACAGTGAAAAAAGCAGTTGTGAGAGACACTGAGGAAGCAGTTTCTAAACCTGAAGCTGTGACACCAGATGGAACAGTAACAGCTGGGAGTGATAGCCTGAGTCTCCACGAAACCCAGTGGCTCACCTTGCTCTGGGATCCCCAGTGCCATCCCAGCATGGTCTTATTTGATGTCTGGGAGCAGTTGTGGCCCAAGAAGTAAAAAAATTTGCTTTGGTGGGTTTGCTTAGGGACAGTCATCTGAAAAATTTTATTTGTGCCCTTTTTTTTGTGTGCAGGCTGCTCTCAGAGTTCCCCAGCTAAGCCTAGAAATGGTTGATGCATTTTACTGTGTGGTTTCATATGTCCTGTCTTTTGCTCAATTAGAAAATTGCCCAAACTGTTTTTTGTGTCTTAAATCCAGAGCCTCTGACCCCAGACTGAAGGAGGACCAACAGGATTGATAAGTAACCAATACTGAGTGTGTAAGGCAGTTGGTTCCAGGTGCAGAAGAGTGTGAAATGCTGATGGTGAGAAAGGGAAAAAAGGAGCAGGAAGATGAGATTGATGTCAGTGAAGAATAAAGTCAAGATGAAATTTCATCCTTTTTTTTTTTTTTCCTCCTGCTGAATTTTACTTATGGAAGGCTGTTTTGTTTGCAGAGCATGTCCACAGCATCACAGATCTTCATGATCTCACAGAAAAGCCGTGCACCCACCAGGCTCGGGAGGTCTGCTCCTGAAGGGAACAGAAAACATGGTCCAAAAATTGCTCTTCCGCCCTTACCAAGTGTCTGTTAAACCATCTGGTCAGCCTGTGATGACTTTCTCTTTACCAGAAGATTTAAAATGGCAGGCTGAGGATACTCTAGTAAATCTGTCATTTCACTTCCTTTCCAAAGGGTGAAACAGCTGAGGCATGTGTCACCCTGCATGGACACAGAAATAGTACTGGTTTCCTTAATTGCTTTGGCTTGTTATTCGAGTTAAACTGTACTCCAGGACTGGGATTTTCCTGCCTTTCCTTTAGTGGTCAGCAGGGAAGTGCTGTGTAACTACTGGCATCTCACCACTGGTTTGGTACCTCTGCTGTCACTGGGCACCTTTGCTGGACACCCTTGCAAAGACACCTTCAGCTAAAATGTGTTCAGTGTGAGTGGCATGAAAGCCCCTCTGGAGGTGCCTAAGATTGCAGGAGCCCAATTAAACTTGATGTCTGATAATTAGGCAACCAAAGTCACATGAGATAATCCTGTCCCAAGTACTGAAGTGCTCTTGGCATTTGGCTTTTTAGCCCCTGGAGCATTCCCAGAGTAGAGTGAGATGGAACTTCAAAACATGGCACGTTATGCATACCACCTCCTCTGTGGGTGTGAGGGATGCATGTCTGGACTGTTTTCCTGCCACCTAGAAATGGCCCTGTTTATATATCTGTACGTTTGATGCTACTCAGATGTGACTCAAGAGTAAAAATTTTCCCTGCACAGCTTTCCTTTTGTCCTGGTGTCTGTTAAAAAATGAAAAATGTATTACAACAATTTGATAAAAATAATAAATTCTTCAATAATTGGTGAAAATATATAAAAGACCAGCTTGGTCTTTTAATGTCTCCAGATTTTTATCCCTTATGTATTTTTTCTTTTAACATGGGTAAGATTTTTATTATCAGTTCTGAATTTATCTTCTTGAATTTTCATTCTGGAAGGAAGAAAGGAGTCGGTGAATCATAAATACTTGTTACAGCTTTTATTTTACTACTGTGCTTATGAATGTTTGATTTTGAAGTGGGTTTATTTTCTTTGACAAAAAGCCCTTCCTGTTCTGTGCTGTGTGCTGATTGTGCTATCAAGTGCATATCAGTAACTTCATTTGTATATGACTGAGAGGGCTCATGTAAATTAGCATGCATAATGAGCTTTGAAACAATCAAAAAAAGGCTGAGCTCAGTGATCAGTGAGAAACCACATAACCAGATGTAGGAGGAATATTATGTGTAATGTATTTCAATTTCAGACACATCTAATGTGTGCCTAGCTACCACACTCTTAAAACAGAAAATATGGACAATGATGGAGTCCTCAGTGCTCTGCTGTCTCTGTAACACATTTTGTACAGACCGTTTTACTCCGTTGCTCATGACCAAGAGATCTTTCTGGTTGCTGCTGCTGAGGAATAATTTCCCTCTCCTCCAAATCAGGCCATTTAACTTCCCTGAATGATGGCAGACCCTTCAGTCTGACAGAGAGAACATTGGGTTTCTAAAACAGGTACTTCTGAGTTAAATCACTTCTGCCAGGACTGTCTTGGGAGGCGATCAAGCCCTGTGCACACATTTCCTACAAACACCAAGTAAGAGCAGGAGCTCTTGTAAGGGTAATGACTTGTAGAGACCCATTGCTTTGAGTTTTTGCTAAGATTAAAGAGAACAAAACAACTTCAGAGCCTCAGTAGGAAAATGTTTACCCCCTTGCAGCATTGAGCTACAATATTATTTTAATAAAAAACTGTTGGAAAAGTTATCCCTCTCATCCCTAATCAGGTAGTATGTAGTTTAGATCTTTGCATTAAGTAAAATGTCATCTCTGGGCCTGATTCTGCTCATGTCTGACAAACCTAATCTTGATATGAAAGTTGGTAGGATATACCACCATCCTTGCTGGCATTTTATAATGATTAACTTTTTAATGGGAAAGGCTAATGAAAGAACCATTCCTTTGAGTTGCTTGTAACTTTTCATTACTATGCCTTTTCCTCCCTGACTTTACTACATCCTCATAATTTTCCACCTGCCACAATTTCTATTCTTAAAGCCTGGCTTTGTAATGCTGAGGGAATTGTAAACACATTCTTCTGCATCACAGGGAAGGATGAAAAATTGAGAGAGTCCTGAAGTACAAAACCTCTGGAGGGAAAACAAGTTTACAAAACTGACATATTTTTATGTGCAGTTCCTGACAGTTTACTTGATAAACTTACTCTTCTTGAGACTGCAGAGACTGAACTTCAAGACATACAGAAAATTATTGCAGCCTCCAGAATCCACTGGATCCCAGCAGAGCATCCCAACTGTTAGCCATTCACAGAGAAGTGGAGGCATTCAAGAAATGCATAATGCGTGTGAAGAAAGCCTTAAGAAAGGGTGAGAGGATCCTGGCATAGCCAAACAGCAGGATTAAAGAGACTATTAAAGCAAGAAGGCATCCTTCAAAAAGCTGTACTTGCTTTCACATGAAGAAAAAAGAAAGGTCTATAAACTGTGACAGGATAAATGTAAAAGAGTTTTAGAGAGCCCAGCAAAAATTTTGAGGAACAATGTTGCTGAAGGTTTCAAGACTAATAATAAGTATTGTATCAAATATACCAGGAGCAGGAAATTTGCCAGAGAATCCAAAAGGCCAGTAGGTGATCAGAAGACTTCAGTGAAGATAAGTCAACAGCACACTTTTTTTAAAGTTATTTGTTTGTTTCTGCATTCCCTGTGGAAGAACTTTGGGAGGTTTCCACACTGAAACTTTTCTTTATGAGAGTTACATGAGAGAAGATGCTACAAGTGGAAGTAGTGGAAAGTTACGGGACAAGTGGATTGAACTGAACAAGTCGCCAAGATCAGACAGTGTTCAAGGATTCTGAGTGTACTCAAGGATTTTTTAAAATTATTTTTTAAATAAGCCAAAGTACTAGCCATGTTGTGTAGCTTCTTACTCAACATTGCCTTGATACCCAAAGACGAAGTGGCTGATGCATTGCCAGTTGTTAAAAAGGATTGCAAGGGTGATCTGGCTAATCACAGGCTGACAAACCTGATACCCATAGAGTTCAATCCAGCAGAAATTGCAAAGAAGCAGATGCATGGACAAATATGATGTATTTGGCAAGAGATAACATCACTTTTGGAAAGTGCAGTCATGCCTTACAAACATATCAGGGTTCTCTCACAGTGTTAACAAACATAGATAAAAGGCTGATACACTGGATTCCCTGATAGTTTTGATACCTCAACAGAAGCTCTCAAGGAGTCTGAGCAGCTACTGGTTATGTGAGAAGTGGTCATTTTTGAAAGCAATTTGTTGAGAGGAAGGAGAAGGCTGTGTGGGCAATTTTTGCAGTGGATAAGGAAGGTTTTCAGTAGCTTCACACAGGCATTTGAGCTTTCTCCTGTGCTGTTCAGGTGCTGGTAAATGACAATGAAAAGTCACTGAAGCTGAGGTGGTACTATGTGTTTGTGGTACTGTGATATCCAGGATACCAAGAGCAAGGAGAAGGATCTTACAAAACAGTGTGGCTGCAAAATAAAACAGCAGATGGAGTTCAGTGTGTTGGTAAAATAATGCACCTGGGGAAAAGAAAACAATCTCAGTGTATAAAATTACAGCCTCTGACTTAACCACTGCATGTCAGTTCATTGATCACGCAATAATGAAACCTCAGAATTACAACAGATAATTCTGTCAAAATTTCAGCTAAAATAAATAGGCAATAAAAGGCAATAAAAAGAAAAGCAAATTGATTCCCTTTGGGTAAGAAAAAATAAGAATGCCACACCACTGGATAAATCTGTGTTGACGAGCCTACATAATTCTGGTCCTCACCTGAGGAAGAACAGAGAGCTTGGCAAGGTTCCCAAAGGAGCCATAGGGATAGTGAAACGTCCCTGGGTAGAACAAAAGGTACAACTGGGGGAGAGCCCTGCAAAATTGTCAGTCAAAGGCAGGGGATAAACAAGGAGTGTTTACTCATTATCTTTTCCAGTGTAAGGTTCACAGGTGAACAGCAGGTAGCCAGCTCTGAAAAACAACAACAGAAACAAAAACTGTTTCTTGCACCTGGCTTGCAATTAGGCTGTGGGATTTCTTGCTGCATGGTGTGGTGGGTGGTAAAAGTTCCAAGTACTCAGAGGGATCCTGCACAGGCTCATAGAAGGCAAATCTATCAAGGGTTATTAAATATCTAGCAATCACCTCTGGCTGAGGAAATGCCCAAGGAGGCCGTGAGAACATCAGTGGGAAATATCATCATATGCTTGTTCTGGAGATTTTTGTAATCTTTTCACAAATCTGCTTTTGATCACTGTGGGAGGCAGGACTCTGAGCTCTGACCCAGTATGACCATGCTTATACTATCCAGTGGAGCTGTATGTAATTGTAGACTGAACATTTTTCTGGAGTTTTGCAAGGATATAAAACTACCTAGTGCTTTTATTTCTATTTTTCCCTGCTTGAAATACTGTAAAGGCAATTGGTGAGGGAAATGTTTTCCTCAAACAAGAAATTGTGTGTTAATAGGAAGTAAGATGAAATGCAAATATCAGATGCTTCATCTTTCTTGTTCCTTATTGCCAGTGCAATTAGTTTCCATTTTCTTCACACCAGGGCTTACAGTGTGACACTAAATCATATTTAATCTCTTTTGAACTTCTCTGCCAAGTTCAATTCTAGAAGCTGTTATTTTCCTTGTAATTCTTTTGTTAGTCCTGCAACTGACACAAACTCCATGTTATTTTTAAAAGCACTTGTGTGTGTTTGACAAAAACAAACTAATAAGGTCCTTGCCTTAGAGTTGCCTTTCAAAGGAGGATGTGCAGCTAGAGCATGAGTTGCAGTTTAGATTGTTTCTGATGAGAATTAAATACAGGACAATTGAGGGTGACAAAGAGGCTGCAATTAAATGACAAAGTTGCGTCTAAGCTTGGTTGATAACATGATGCATAGAGTACAGTAAAAGGTAGCTTTATGTGTGGGATTGCACAGCACAAAGCAATCTAAGCACGAGGAGCCACCTGGAAGCACTTGTACAGCTTTGTTGGAAGAGCACTTTGCTGGTTTAGCTGGGCACTGATGTCCCCTGGATTGCTGTCTGAGACCAGGTCTCGTGAAAATCAGTGGGGAGTGTTCCTGCTAAACCTGGTTCTGGGCTCCAGCTCCAAGCATCCAGTAATTTAGGTTCCAAAGCTTCACAAGCACTTTTGAAAAGCTTTAGTTGCTTTCTCACTTTGTATGGGAAATTACTATAGTATCAGGAATAGGAGGCAGTAGAGCTTCTGAATTATTGTCCAGTCTGTTAGCTACAGGCACATTCCTCCCCATTATCACAGACACATGTTTTGCTGTAAATGTCCCCGGTCAGAGGCACTTTCACACATCTATGTACATCACTAATATGTGTCTATTAGTTTTAATCAAGTCTGACACTATTCCTCTTAGTTGCCACCATGCTGGGTCATGATGAGGTGCAGGTAATTTTGTTATAGAACATTTGGAGAATTTTGAAGTCACCTTCCTTCTTTTTTAATACAAACATTTTGATTCCTTTGCAGAGAGACATTATAGTCCTCAGGGTATGTTTCAGCATACCAGAGTGTTACAGACAGGATGCACTCTATTGAGTAACTCTGTGATTCAGAGGGCGTTTGCTTCACAGCTACGACTCCCACAGCTCCTGGATCCTCAAAGCTGCAGGGTGAAGCATAGCTCCAGAGGCACTTTTCCTTCCTCCATTGGGCTTGAACTCCTTGGAGAACAATGTCCTCTGCACTTCTTACTCCTTCTCTACCACAGGGCAAAGAACCTAACCACTAACAGCTATTTTAAAAAATTCCCATGATCGCAGTTTATTAACTTGATTCTCTACTAGGAGTTCTAGAAAGCACTCTCTGCAGAAATGAATAATAAAAATCTGGGGCAGCATGTAATCACACTGATGTCACCAAAATGGAATCATTCTGCATGACAGATGTTGGCAATTCCATTAACTTTCAGTTTGGGGTAATTACACTTCTGAGCTCTCTTATCACCTGGCAGCAGTTTTGATTGCTCAACATGTCTGTCATGCTCGTGCACAAGATATTTAGGTGGAGTACTTTTCTTGGATATAGCATCACATGGAGTTACATAATGCCAAATTACATACCTATGGGCTCAAGAGGCACCTTGAATGACCCCGGCAAAAAGAGTTGGTGTCATGTTAGGGAAAGTAAAGATGGGTCTTGCTGACAATATTAGCATGTTCCAAGGTAAGAGGCAGTTTTAAATAAACTTTCTGACTTCATATTTCTTCATTTTAATGCCACCCTGCTAATTATCCAATATTAGATACTATAATTTCACCTCTAATAATGCTTTTCCCAAACGAATGATTTGTAGGAATACAATTTTCTGCCTTGATTTAGGTGACAATGACACATAGTACCTACTGAGCATCACCGAGAAACAGGATTTGTACTGGCATGCAAAATCTGAATGTCTGTGATGAATAAGGTGTCCTGATGCCTCTGAGGTAGGACCAGTAAAAAATGATTGACAGTAGCTAGGAGCTATTCCGTGGAGGCAGAATTAGTCTGGCATCTTGGTAGGAAATGTATTCTGGAATTAATCTTAGTATTTTTTCCCAAGGATTCATAACAGATGCTTCTGTCTTTTCTAATACATGGCCTACTTTCAAAGCCAGAGAAGAGTGTACCACATATCAAATATCAGCGTAGCCTCTAAGTTGTCTTTTCCTCATCATATTATATGGGACTCTTATAACTAATTGAATGTTGTTCTGATTTACAGTTGTCTCTATTTTTTCAGGCACACATGCATTTTCCTTGGAGGACATTCCCAATGGATGGAGGATTGTTTCCAGTCACTATCAACAAAGCAGTTAATATAAATTACAACATGCAGATACAGTGAGACAGTAGCCTTGTGCTTATGTCCAAAGGCATAAAGACAAGATGATTCTATGATGCAGGAGGAAAGCAAACTAATACTATCTTGTTTCCTGTCTTAGTTTTTCAAAGAACAGAATTGAGCAAGAAACATCTCCCCTTTTTCTGTCCAAAAGCCCATTTTACCATTTGCTTCACATTTGATCTTTCTTCAGGAGGAACAGAGCATTTTTATTGATAATGAACCTATGCCTAGCATTTTTCTAGTGTGCTACAACTAGAGAATTTTCATGCACGGGCATGTGTTTTAGGAGACAATAGTGCTAAAATCTTGAAGCCCATTTGTGTTTATAACACAAAAGTCGCTGTGCTGACAGTGGTCCATGGTTTGCTGTTACTGGTGAAGCTCTGACAGCAGAATTTCAGAGACCTTCCCTTCCTCCCCAGCTGTGCCTGTGCAGCCTGAGGGCTGCAGCCTGAGGAGTTGCCCGTGCGGAGCTGGTGACTATCTGGCTTCTCCTGGGGAATGTCCTGTGGAACAGCCACAGCCCTGAGGTGGAAGAGCACACTGACTGTCAGGCCTTGTTAGCTCAGTACAAGCTGGTATCTCTGACAGCTCAGTTTGTTCAGGGCTGTACAGCTTCTGTGTTGGACTCCTCTTTGTTTTTGCAACAAAATCCCTGTGAATATAAGCGACCTAGGTCTGAGGTATGCCATGATAACTTCACCTACTCCTGGCCATCAGGTAAGAAGCAAGAACAGTGTTGTCTAGTAAATCCTGAGTGCTCTCAAGAGAAGCCCTAGTGGTAGGTGCCCCTCGAGGGCCTGTTGATATCTCCAGACTTCTGGAGAAAGCAGAGATTGTCCCGACTTCTCACCACACCCTACCAAAGAACCAGCTCTTTCTCATCAAGAGCTTCTCAGTGCAAAGGGACAAGGAACAGACTGGTCACTGTCTAAAACTAAATCTAGTCAAGGAGAGGAAAGGTACTTTCAGGCTGTACTTCCCTGAGTACTTCCACTGGGGAGGTGTTTGTGAGGAATTACTGCTGGGGGCACCTAAAGCTTGCCAGAAACTACATAAAGGTTTGGTTCAAGGAATGGGGAGAAATTCAAACTGTTTGTGATGGAAAACAAATGCACCGATCAATTTGTAAAGTAAAATGTGTGGAAAGGACAAATTTAGCTATTTTAAGGTCTGCTTCCTTCAAGATCTGACCTAAGAGTTTTATTTCTGTAGCAGCAGTTTTAGTGGCAACCAAGCAGAGTGATACTGTTGAAGCAATCCTCATGAGGAAAGCCATAGTAAAACAAAGGATTTAATTTCTGCGCAGTTTTATCCCCATCTCTGCTGTATGTGAGTACCCACTGCAGTCAAAAAATAGGCTCTTTTTTCCTATGTCATGCTCTGAAGGGTACTGGTGTAAGGCTCCGATTGCACACTAGCCTGTCACATGTCTTGTCTCATTGTGTATCTCATGGGGTGATATTAAGAAAAGAAAATCATGTGAAAAACTTGACACAGCTTTTTGAAGCGAAACATTTCCGTGTGACTTCCAGTAGAATTCGGCAGAAATGGTTGACTCAAGTACTAACTGGTTGCAGAATGGCAAAAAGGCATGCAAACACTTGCTGAGGCATCATGATCTGGTTGTATCACTTTACTTGCTGAGATCTTTTCTGATACTGTGGAAGCAACTAGAAATATTAAAGGTAGAATGGGGCTGGCTGAAAAGTCTCTGCCTTCTCCATCCATTTTCCTCCTGTCCTCCTCTTTCACTCACCTTTTTTTTTGTTGTTGTTGGGTTTTTTTGTTTCTGCCTTTCTTTATTTTTGCTCATTATTAGCTAAGTACTTTTGCTTTTCTCTAAAGGCTCGAGAGTTACCTTCTCCTTCTGTGTTTCAGTACAGTTGTTTTCTCCCCTCTTTCCATGTTCAGACCATTTGCTGATGCTGTTTTCTAAGTGCATTCTTCTCAGTCATGTGACCTGTCACTGTATTTCAGGTTCCACAAACAATGTGAAGTACAGTACTTGAATAAATGGAAAATTGGGAAGCCTGTTAGATGAATTGTGGCAGAATTCTTCTTAACCCTCCTACTTGGCTCAACTTTGAGCACTCAAGAATAGAAAATTGGAAGATTGCCATCAGAGAGGTCCTTCTGAGAGCAGAAAATGGAACATTGCTTTTTAAAAAACCTTGTCCCCAGAAACCACGAGAAAGGAAGTGAAAGAGCAAGACGACACAGTGAGGGTGAAATCTGTGCACATAGGCACCAGAAAACACTGTTGTCATGCAATGGGTCAGGGAAGAAGCAATGCTCAGTGGGTCTGTCCCTATAAGGCCAAGGCATTTTAGACTGACAAGTCTGAATCCATTACAGAAAATTTGTGTGTGTTTGTGAAGAGCTGGTATCAGATTTGCTCCATTCTGGTCTCCAGGTATCTGTATCCTGGGGCTATCTCCCGTGCATTACCATCAGAGGAGAAGAGGCCCAGTCCAACCCAGGGGCCCCACAGTCTTTGCCTCTAACTGATTTACAAACTCTGCCGAGGGACCAGCTCTGAGCAGAGCAGGACTGGGTTGCAGGAGGGCTGTAAGACAGTGCTGCAAGTTCTCTCTGTCGAGGGAACAACAGCTTGTGTTTCCACCATGGGCCTGTGGGAGAGCCCAAGAGCTTTCTTGTGCTGGTGCCTGAGATGGGGCTTAGTGTCGCAGTAGCGACACGAAAGAAGGAGACAGACACCTGTTGAGAGCAAGGAACAAAACTGCGGAGCCGGACCGCCGCCCATCTTTATTTTATAGGTGTCTTATAAACCACTGTGGATCGGAGGAGACAATGAGCCTCCCCTCAATCACACTGGTCAAAGGAAGTGTCCATCAAACTTCTGTGCCCAGGAGAAAGGAATGTAAATAACAAGATACCGTTACAACAACATGGCTATGTTTACAGAGAATGTCTGAGAACCAGTTACAAAAGAATGATAACATCCAGAACTGCAAAACTCAGGGCAACAGCTTAGCAGTTCTTGCCTCCTGGGAAGACAGGTGAGCTCCCTGCCCCCGGCTTTGCTTACAGTGGCCTTTAAGCATGAGGAGTATCTGTAGCAGCACCTACAACCAGTCTTTGTCAGCAGGCAATCTGCTAAATGCACTGTATCCAAAAATCCTGCTGTTTCCCTTCTCCAAAACCCCACCCATCCCCTTCCACAGATAAGAGCTGTCTAATTCCCTCTCTGAGCTCTGTCCAGACCTTTGTGTCATGCCACCAAGGGTTTAAAAGGCTGCATGATTAAGGCAATAAAATGTAACGAGGTATATGACTTGCTAATGGCTCCTCGGTTTCCAAGAGCAGAGTGAGTGTCTGCCTTGGCAATTGGCACTCAGAAGCACTTAGCAATTCATGATCAGATACCAAGGAGAGCAGGGGTAGGAGGTGGAGAGAGCTTCTTGGTCTATTTGATCAACAGTGGTAGACAAGTTCTTACCAGTGATCATATTACCCTGTTTTATCTGTTTGACCCCTTGGTTTCTTCCCCTCAGTTTTAGTTTTGTATTATTATGAACTTGGAGAAACCGAACTATGTGATAAAGCAGGACCAGTGAAGAAGAGACTGTCCTGTGCCACTTGTAGGTTGAGTGGGATCTAATGCAGTGAGCTGAGACAACCACATTCTGCATGGACTGGGGACAGGGGCAGGGGAAGAAAAGGGAAAGATAAGGGGCAAACACAGTAATTTTGAGAGACCCATGTCTTGGTGATTCTAGTGCAGATACCCCGTGCCCAGGCACAAAAGCCATAGTCAGACAAATGGGCACATAAGAGGAGTTTTGATAAGTGAAGTTCAGCAGGGGCTCATGGAGGCTGTCAGGGGATGAAGTCTGGCAGATGTGGGTGACCCCAGAGGCTCTGCAATGTCACCTCTGCTGCATTGAGCCAGGTATGGGTCCAAGGAGACCCCAAAGCAACAGGAGAACCTACCTCTGTCCAGAGTGTTTGTGGCACAGCACTAGGCATGTGGTCACTCCCCAATAACAGTAACCCTGATATTCTATCTGAAAATTCTATATTTTGAAGAAAGACAAGAGAATTGCTTTGGTTTGGTCTGCTACTTTTTGCTAGCAAGTTGCTTTATAAACAGCATAGAGATTAAGTAAAAGCTTAAGTATTAAATTCGATTCTAGCTTAAAAAGCTTCTGGGGAGCCCCCAAATCCACATGATCCATGATGTGCAGAAGAAAACTAACCAGGAGATGACTCTAGTGACATCTGAAAGACCTAGACAAGACTAGACTCCCCACTGGTAAGGAGAATTAAGATACCCTCTCTGGGGAATATGAGAGCTCAGTTCTTGAGTGGGGAAAGCAGCCTTGATGCATAAAGACAGCAAAGCCTTGTCCTGTGTGTGAACATGCTTGCCCTCAGCTTCCCACTGGAGTTTGCAGGTCAGCTGAAACAGACTGATAGGAAATTGCTTCTCTACTCTGTGTTGAAGTGTTAATATTTCAGGCTTAGCAGTGCAATTTAAATGTCGGACTTTCAAGTATTTTAGGTATGTTATGTTGGCACAATTACTGCATGAATGTGGGCAATTTGGGTATTCACAGACACAAATAGCAAAGTAAACCAAAAGTGGAAATAAAAGGTAAGAAAAATGTACCCTACTGCCACTGGCTGTGGTTGCAGGAAGCACTAATTAGTGTACATAAATGCTCAATTTCACATAAAAGCCATATTTACTCAATATTTACAGAAAACTCCAATATACAAGTGTGGGCCAGGTCATTATTGACAGAACTGGTCAGTAATGAAATCGCATTTTGGCTGTGATACCAGAATGAATTTGATATTGCTGCTCAACACAGGCTTTGCAATCTGTTTGCAATGACATTTACTTTTTGTTGTAAACATTTTAGGAAAGCTGAGAAGCCCTAAGCTATAAAGCATACCCAGTGTCAAATCCCAGGGATTACTGAAGGATCAATATTTTGTGACAGTGATACCCACTGATGTGTGGTTTTATTCTGCTTTTTTTGTTTGTTTGTTTTCTCCCTCTGTTCCCACAGAGCTCTGGAAACACAGAGTAAAGCAAGAAAATTTCTCAGTTGTACACCCACAGATTGTTGAAACAGTTGTTGAAAGGCTGAGGGATAACTCCCAAGAATCAGATACAGAGGTACATACTCTGCATTTCTATCTAAGAAACAGCTAAATTATGTTTACGGCTTTATTTCTTAAAGCTCTTGTCAATCAGTGACCTAAAAGAGAAACACATTTCTTAAGCTTATGAGCTTAGATGTAGATTATGCTGGTTTGTAATAGCAGCATTGGCAGCAAACTTGTGCAGTGCCCAGCTGCCTTCTGACAGGTTTATTTCAGCTCTCAGGACTATAATAATGTGAAGATGAGTTAGGACTGGAGGTTCATATGCAACTGCAATGCAGGATTGCAGGACTTTATTCATGGAATCAGTAGTGGGAACTCTTCTTCCTGAGTCATTGCTAAATCAGGGGTCAGTCACGATGTTAAGAAGCAGAACTAGTTTCTTGCAGGGAAATTTGAAGAAAATATTTATGAAAATATGACCGCTTCTACTAAAAAACACAAAGCACGTTTTTCTGTGAGAGAAGGGACATTGGGGCTCAACTGCAATTCCGGCAGTTTCTGTGCTGTGATTTAATTTCTCTACTGAAAATTCTCTTTTAGCTTCAGATGGAAAAAAACAACCATTATATAGCTGCAGCTAGAACCAGTCAAAAAAATAACTGACCTGTTTTCCATTAGTTCAGTGAAATTGTAGGTTGGGCACAAACTTTTACATTGAATGATTTGATTAATCTTCATTTTGGTATTGCAGAAGCTCTTTATTTACAATAAAGTGACCATGTTTCATTTTGATGTATGCTGTATATAGCAACCCTTGTGACTCAGGCCACCCACAAGGTTTCTTATTTTGTTTTCCTAGGTTACTTTAAAAAAAAGACATTTACAGCAATGTCTCACTATACTGGGCTGTGACATCTTGGCCAGAGAGCACAGCAGCTTTGAGCCCTACTCCATGTTTTATGAAAATATTCTTCAGCAGCAGCATCATTTACTTTACCAAAAAGAACAAGTATGCTCAGAGCGTTGATTCAATTCTCTGAGAACAAGAGAAGGTTGTTTCTCTGGGTGGGAGGCAGTTGCTAAGTGAAAAATAAAGCCAAGTTCTCTGGTTGGGAAGTTGTTGAAGTGGAGTTGGGCTACACAAGCACAGTCATTGTGCATCTTTGTGCTTTGCCTCAGGAGCTGCACACAGTCGGAGAAGGTGGCAACCCAAGTGACACAGCTCTGATGCAGGCTGGTGATGGTGTTCTGTCGAGTGCTAGCACTTAGTGGTCTCATCTGGGACAGAGTCCCACTGTACAGACACATGGTGAGGGTGAGAAGGAAGGCAGGGAGGCTCTGGGGCTGTTGCTTCTGTCCTCAATGCCAAAAGTGATGCCAAAAGTGATGCCAAAAGGACTGGTGAAACAAAGACAACTGGAAGGCAGAGGTAGTGGTCTGCAGCTCTGTAGTTCATGTTCACAATGGATGATGCACTGGCAAACCTTCTAACTTAAACTTCTACTGATGGGTCTCTTCCTTCACAAGGCCTTTCCCCAGAGCAATTCAATCCTGTGCATTGACTGAGACAGAAAACAGAACTGGGTCAGGCACTACAGCGGCAGGTATTTTGCATCATGGCTGTGGAACCAACTTCCCCTGAGTTCTGAGCACTTGACTTTGCAGCTTCAGCTGTGTTTTTTAGGATAGCTAGTATGTGTGGGTGGAATTTTGAAAAGAAGTAAACACAGCCAATAAATCAGAAATGCTATATTGTGGAATTGTGACATCCATGCAATCTGTTAGCTGACTTGGAGGCAGGGCTCCCATGACCACAAAAACTCTACTGCTAGAGGCATGTCAGCTTCTACAGAAACCTACACTAGGGATAAGATTGCTTGGGCTTCAAGAATGTTTGCACAGCAGTGTTAGAACACCTGTACTTTGAATTTCATTCCTGGGCTCTTATTCTCATCTGGCCTCATCACTGACTACATGATTTCAGTTCTCTGGGTTTCTTATCAGGGTTTTTTGCTGCATTTTCTCTCATGCTTTTTCCTTTTCTTTTTTTTTT
>VZRZ01008263.1:429513-443412 GCA_013398175.1 Climacteris rufus
CATACATATATATATATATATACACGCACATTTATGTTTGTGTTTAAAACAAAGAGACCCTGCCCAGAAGAAAAAGAAGCTTCATCACACACATATTTACTTTAAAGATAAAGAAGGGATAAACAGATTAGTAGATGGACAAGTCTTTCTAATGCATAAGAAAGATCAAGTTTTGCATTGCTCTCAGCTTATTTGCACACAAGAACTTGAATTGCTGAAATGTAAATATAATTACAGATGTGAAGTTGTACCCACAGGAAAGGTTATCCTACATTTTCCCCTTTAGAGGACCCCCCTTGTCCATTCTTTTCCCCACTCTGCTTTAAAAAGTGTTGAGAGTTTGTTAGAAAATAGGAACAATTCAACCCCAGTTTACCCAAACTCTAAGAGATTTACCTTTCAGGAAACCCACTTCTCTATAAAAGAGAGAAAATAACTGCTTTCATATATTGTTTCTCTTATGTGCTTTCGATTTACAGGAAGCTCTTCAAAACAAAAAAGACTGTCTGAATGCTGCTTCTTTTCAGGGGCAGCTCATGTCTACAAGGAAAGCTCTTGCAAAATCTCAAGCAGACACTGTCAAGCTAAAGAAATGGCTACATAAACTGGCATCTGAATTTGAGTTCCTGAATTCTCCTCTCCATCTCATCACTTACTCTAATGACGAATTGGCCTGCTGTTATTTTAGGAGAGAAAAGGATTAAAAACTAACTGGATAATACAGTTACTGAAGCTGGATGTACATTTTATGGCATTAAAACAATGTGTTCATCTGAGTGTTTTCACCACCACAGGCAGAGAGGACTAGTGAAAAAACTGTAGCTTCTCAGAAGAAGTTTGAGTCATGTATCAAAATGGCACCTACAGGCACTACATTTATGTGTGTCACCAACAGTGCTGGATGTATGTTTTAGTAGAGCAAAATACACTATTAATATTTTATTCCACAGATTTTAAAAAATTAAAATTCCAGATCTTGAGGTTATTAGTCTTCTATGAAATCACTAAATTTCAAGGATACATTCAGGGACGTTCTTATTAAAACCAGAAGAAGTTCATTACTTTTCTTTTTGTTTATTTTTTTTTTTCAATCTGAAAAACCTTCATGGACATATCACTACCACAGCAAGCTGCCTTTCATTTCTACACATGGCTGCACACACTGAAAGGGGCCATTCCTCAAAGTCAGACTGAAAAGCACACTCTTCACTTGCAATATACTTAATGCCAGGCAACATTATTGTATGGGAAATAAGTCTTGTCGAAACAGCCTCATTTCATTCCACTGATAAAATTTCAAGTTAGATAGGTAAACATTATGCTAGAGTTGTAATATATATTTGGAAGGGCTGTGTGAGCTAGAAGCACATAACTTTTGTATTTTAAATGTCAGTGTTACATTACATCAATAAAAATGCTAAATGGATTGAGAGCTAGATTTTTTTTGACATATAAAAATGCATAATTTTCATAAAATTTAGTTGGTTTCTGATGGGTTGCTGCAAGCGTTGGTAGCAGAGCTATTAGTGTACAACGTTTTTGTCAGTGGCTTGGAAATAAATATAAAATTATAGATTATATAAATAAGCAATGACATATTGGGCAGGAATGTTAGTGAATTTGCTAAGGCATATATGCTGAATAATGATGTAGGCAGAGCAGGAATACAGAATCACACAGGTAACCCAGTAACTTGGTTATCCTTCTGAAAACTATTTCAGTGCCTGTGTAGATAAAAAACAAGAAGAAAGTGGGACTTGTGCAGAACTTGGTGAGTGCATCCCTGGACAGGACAGGGAATTTAACAAACAGATGATTGACAGTGGAGCGTGGTACTGGAAAGGATGCATGCTGCAATCTTTTGGTTTATAAAAAGGAGAGCATTGCAGATATTAAAAAAGAGTTTGTAGCTCTATGTACAACACAGAAATACTGCTGCTGGTTCCACAGTGTACTGCCTAAAACGATGAGAAAAAAAATGAGAGACTCAAGAGTTCCAAAAATTATTTGAGGGCTGCAGGAAATGCCTTCTAGCAGAGGGCTCAATCTGTTTAGCCTATCTGAAAGAAGAGTGACGTGATTACAGTCTAGAGATAATTATGTTGGGAGAGAAGATCAGGCATTAAAAGGTACTTAGGGAAAGGTATAACGAGGTGGTGCTTCAAAGCTGAGGCCAGAGAAACTGAAAAACGGGAAATTAGAAACAAAAACAGTTTTCAAAATGCAGTTAACCATGGAAATGACAATATGGCTGAGTATCATCAAGAACAAATGCCTTCTTGGGAAACATGGATTACCCAAACTAACTTGCTCATTCCAGTACAAGGGTAATGAAGGTAAATGTGATATTAAAAAATCACATCTGGTAGATCAATTGCACCATTCTGAGCTTATCAGTCTATGAAACTCCAACATTAGTAAGGCCTAGAAAGCTCCCCAGTGAAAAATGTTTGGGTTGTGACTGCTTTAAAGTCTGTGTGTTCAGATTTTTCAGCAGAGTGGAGTTGCCTTTGGGTAATAAATTGGCTTTCTTCACTGACAAGCTTTTCTTCATTGTCAATTTACATCCAGAAGACCCACTGCATCTACCATCTTTCTAGCAGCAGCTTTTGCTGGTTTTGTTTTCTTTTGTTTTCTGACACCAGCTTCTAGGTCTTTCGTTTTTTCCTAATTCCTTTCTTACCATTTTGATGACGGTGTTTACCAATAGCAATCTTCATTCCACAACCCTTGTCTTTACAGGAGGGTTTGATCTGGTATGGGTGGCTTGTAATACCATTGCATTTGTTTGTAGTACAGATTCTAACATGTAGCCATACTGTCTGTCTCTGCAAACTGTGTATAAAGACCAATGTTTGAAAAAGCTGTGCTCATTTTCCTTTCTCTTTCCTTGTTTATATGTTGTTTTAAAAACAAGTTTCACGTGCAGAACAGAGGCTGGTTGCAGAAAGCAAATTACAGCAGAATGAGGAAATTGGAAGCAACTGAACTTCTTGGTTATTTGCAATTGAATGAGTTCTACACATGGATGTTGTTTTGAGGCTTCTCTCTCTAACAAGCAATGATATAAATACAGCATTCTGTTCCTACCTCACTCTACCCTTCCCTTATGCTCCCCATTCCCACAACCCAGATTTTATTTTAGGTTTAGGTCTGACTGGGTTTTTTTTCATTAGATACTAGGATAATTCAGATTTGTGTACCACCATTTCATTATCTTCAGTACCAAGCCATATGGGACTGGGTCTCTCTTCATTCAGCTCAGCTGGCCATGATATCTGAAGACTGATCATCAGGGTTTAAAAGGAAATCAAAGAGGTGTGTATGGGAACTGGGGTAAGGCAATCTAATTCTAAAGTGTTTACAAGTCTGTGTTTTAGGAACAAAAGCTGTTGGAAGTAGTACAGAAGAAGATACAATGAGCCAAAAGCGTCCAAGAGACAAGTAATCTGTTCAATTAAAGCTAAAAACATTGAGAAACTGCTTGAAGAGATGGAAGAAAAAGAACAGAGAGTGAAATGCTGAAATGCCTAACCAGGGAAGCTGAAGAACCTTCCAAATCATACCATCTTCAACAAAAAAGGGATCAAGAAAGAAATGCTGCAGTTACACCCATAATGCAGAGTTGAAAAATGGAAATATTAGCATTTCTGGAGAGACAACACTACCTGAGCACATATCTGAGCGTGTCCCTTCAAGTGTCTGAACTTCAGAGCTTCACTGTAGCCATCCCAGTGTGCTGGATGTGCCTTGGCACTGTTCTGGGCCCTGCCTGCTGGGGGCTTTAGGATTGTGGTCCACTTGTTGGTGCTATCTTGTACATCAAGCAAAGCATCACCAGCCAATCAAGGGAGGTGACTGTCCTGCTCTGTTCTGTGCTGGTGCAGCCTCACCTTGAGTATTGTGTGCAATTTTGGGCACCACAACACAAAAAAAGATATTAAGCTGTTAGAGAGTGTCCAAAGGAGGGCTACAAAGATGGTGAAGGGCCTTGATGGGAAGCCACATGAGGAGCTGCTGAGGTATCTTGGTCTGTCCAGCCTGGAGAAGAGGAGGCTGAGGGGAGACCTCACTGCAGTTACAACTTCCTCATAAGGGAAGAGGAGGAGTAGGCACTGATCTCTTCTCTGTGGTGCCCAGTGATAGGTGCCAAGGGAATGGCCTGAAGTTGTGTCAGGGGAGGTTTAGCTTGGATATTGGAAAAAGGTTCTTCTCCTAGAGGGTGGTTGGGCACTGGACCAGGCTCCCCAGGGAAGTGATCACAGCCCCAAGCCTGACAGAGTTCAAGAAGCATTTGGACAATGCTCTCAGGCACATGGTGTGACTCTTGGGGTGTCCTGTGCAGGGCCAGGAGTTGGACTCAATGGGTCCCTTCTAAATCTGCATATTTTATGATTCTGTGATTGTCTTTCTGATACTTCTCAGGACTGTCCTGCTGAGCCTGGTTCAGTATCTTTGCTCTAGAAAGTGAGCAGTATGCTCCGTATTTTAGAGGTAAACTGTCACAGTAGCGACACAAAAAGGACGAGCCAGAGACATCTGTTTCCAGGATCAGAGAGAAGGAAGGAAGGGGGGCAAGACCCACCTTCTTTATTTTTTATATCCATTTGGAAATCACTACTCATTGGAGGAAATCAGTTCTTCCTCCCTCAATTACAGTGGTTAAAGGAAATGTCCATCAAAGTTCTGTGTCCATGAGAAAGGAATGTGAGAGATAAGATACAGTTACAATAACATAGCTATGTTTACAAAAAGGACCGTGTGAAACTAGCTACAAGAAAATAAAAATATTCACAACTGCAAGAAGCAAGGCAACAGTAAACTGCCTAAGAATGTGTGCAAGGTGCTGGTGCAGGGGGAATGGGTGTGCAATGCCAGACAGAACATGCTGGCAACCCTGGGGAGCCTGAAGGCGGTGCAGCTAAAGCAGCTGGGTTCGATGGCTCTGGAGGATCTGGATGTGCCCCAGGCCTCTGCCACAATCTCCATTCTCGTCACCAGGCTAAACAAGGAGCTCTGGAGCCTCACTTGGGCTCTGCCTCCCTGCTGGGGCCATGTTCCCAGGTCTGCAGTGCCTGTGACATTTCCCAGGCAGAGCTTTGACACCAGTGCTCTAGAGCTGACAAACTGCTGTCCTTTTGCTGTATCTACTCTGCAGTGAAAATAAATTCTCTGCCCTTTCCTCTGTTTCACATATGTTACAACACTGTTCCCAAAACTCTTGACTACAAATGTACTGGGAAGGGAACTGCTTTAATCCAGTCAGACCACAAAAATGGCATTAGTTTTCACTAAATTGATGCCATTTTACTGAACTGACGTAATGAGTCTAAATCTCTTAGTGCACATTTGCTAATCATTGATTCAGTGTAACTGAAATCAGATCCCCTCTTTAGATTATCTCCAGGTAAAATGTGCTGTAGAGCTTTAACTGCTTCAATTTAAAAACTGTTTTGGGCAAGTAAATATAATCTCTGTGTTTAGCACAGCAGCTGGTAGAGCAGGCTCTTGGCTGTGAAATGTGCAGTGCTTCTTTTGTAATATATCCTGCAGAAAAAAGAATACTGTTTGGAAACCACTTGATTAGACTTTAACTAGATGAATCCATCTACTGACACCTCTGCTGCCTCAAAAGCCTCCTTACCCTTGCTTTCTCGGTCTATTGAGAAAAAAAGCTTTGTAAGTGTATCTGAATGTCTCCTCTAAACCAAGCAAAATATATTCTGTCTTCAGTCTTTTCAAGCATCAAGGTGATGGCATGAGCTGTTTGTTTTACGGAGTCAAGATGACAAATGTCGTTCTACTGGAAATAATTTCTCAGGCTTCTGGCATGTTTTCTAAACAAAATCATATGAGAGACTTTTACACAGCCACAGCAGTTGGTGCAGACACACAAGGCTGCTGATTTCATAGGTGTCTGTCTTTGGTGGGGCTCTGAACTGTTTTGCTCTGTTTAAAAAATAACACTTCAAGAGCTCAGAGAAGTCAACAGCTGTATCAGGCTTTGAGGACAGCAGAAAGGAAGAGTAACTGCAGTGCACATGCTTTTATTGCCACACAATAGTCCCAGCTGCAGCTAGCACCTATGTGGTATTAACACTAACAAACCTTAAATATAAATCTAGTTAGCAAATTACAGAGTCTGTGTGAGAGGTGAGGGAAGAGCTGCTGGTTTTTTCCACACACCTCTGCCCTGAAAATGGATGTAGGGTCTTGTCTAATTAGGGTTACATGCAGAGAACAGGGAGAAAAAGGCCTCTTTATTGTTTTTATTTTCCTCTAGCAATGCTTGAAATGCAGATTCCTATTAAACAATAATGAGAACGTCAATTTGCACTGTTTGTGCTGTACTTTGCATTCAGAGGGATTATAGGTATATTTAGCAAAGCTGTAATTCTGGATTATTTCAACCAGAGAGAACTGATAGCTTTTCATTCACAAGAGTGCACAGGGCAACACCACCTTTTCCTTTAAACCTAGGCCCCTGCTTTGAGGCAGAGCTGTTGGATGATGAATTTTTTGTTGCTGTCATTAATCCTTTTACCATCTTTTAGATATGCAGTCAGTTAACCCAAGAGTGCAGTTTAGAATGGGAGACAGGTTGATGAACTGCAGTGTCAAGTTTATGATCTGGAAGCTGCAGTTTCCCAGAAGAATGTGACTGCAGGTAAAGACAGGTTGTGAACTATGTGTCTCTGAACCCCTCTTTAACCTTTGAAACCATAGGCAACTTAAGCCAAATATAAAAGAGAAGACCTCTTTATCCATGAAAGCATTTAGGCAAAGGAGAAAGACCAAAACCAACCTTCAGGAGAAGTCAGACAACTCAAAAGCCATATATATGCTTTCTTACACCACAGCTGCTGAAGCAGCACAACACACTGACTCCCCAGTTAATAACTTTAAACCATCGTTTGTGTTGTCTTTTGCTTTGTAGGGCTATCATGGGAAGTAAAAGGGGAGCTGCATTTAGGGGAGGAGGCAATTGGGAAACAAAGGATCCCAAATGGCAGGAAATCAGGCCTCAGTAGTAATTCTGTTCTTGGAACAGCTTACTTAGAAATCATGTGGGGCAGTCAAACAAGACTGTACCCTTGTAATTCAATTAGGTATATGCCTATGCTTGCAGGTGTTTTTAGAGGCTTTAAAGACAGCAGTGAGAGCTTTGTAGCTCTTAATTGAATTGACCTGGAATTTAAACCTTTTAACAAAAATCTTTCTTCTCAGCTGTTTGATAGGTAACTTTTAAAAGTAATGCTTACGTAATTCATTTTAAAAGCTTGATTAGGGATTTCTACTTCTACCTGTCTGAAGTTTCTGGTTATTTCTGTGTTATTAAAATCTTACTGTCAGTCTGACAAATGCATGCAGAAAAAATGATGGAAGAGAACTACTAGGAATTTAGGTGAATAAACAAAGACCCCGATGATCTTTCAAGATCCATTTCTATGGTATGAAGAGTATAAAGTACTACAAATTTAATTATAGCTTCCTTCTGCAGGAAAATGTTAGTTGTTCTTGCCACAGGACACTGAGAAATGCTCAGTAGCACACTGCTGAAGACAAGACGCAAGGCGAATGTGGGAAAACAAAGAAATGGGAGATATCTTTAATTAATGCACAAAATATACCTGGTTTCTCTGGCTTTAAGCCAATGAAGTTCAGGGGAAAAGTTGGTGCAAAACTTATAAGTCACATTGATGCCACTAAGCACAAGGAGAGCAGCTGTGCCAGAAAGGAGATGATTTTTTTTTTCCTGCAGTGAGTTACTATTGTTAAAGATGATGCAGAGGCGGAAAAATTGGCTGAAGAACTTGGATTCCTCTTTGCTCAACACAGGAGTGCCATCAAACTATAGACACAGTCTGATATGTGTTGAAACTCTGCAATATATTGTAGCTACCTTGTCACTTGTGATATTTTTATGCCTATGTCTGTAATATTTAATGGATACTGCTACGTTTTGATTTTTGTCCCTTTCAAAAAGGTAGAAGGAAGATTGCACAGCTGTTGTCCCACAGTACAAGCAATATAAGAAGTAATTTTCCAGATAATAAGTCAATATTAAATACTATATTGATTTTTTTAAGCATTATTACTAGTACTTCTGATAAGGCAATCCAGGCTTGCATCTGTAAAGATTTATCTTTTCTGTTAAACTGATTGCACTGTGCCACTGCCCTGACTTCTGACCTATACCACTCGGCCAGATCTATCTGTACAGGGGTAGCAACTCTTACTTACAATAGCTGTGTTGTGACTGTAAAGGCAAAGGCATTTTTGAAACAGACCACGTCAACTTCAGGAATTGCCCAGGTAGATTCAGAATACAGCCATCTTGTAAGAATAATCTGTAAATCAGCAGTCTGAGCTGTGTCCTCTAGGTGTTTTCTCCAGTCCTTCTCCTTTCACTGTCACATCTTCCTTTTCTTCCCTCTCCTGTGCAGTAGGTCCTGGGCTGTCTCAGCAATGTAGACCAGCGGCTGCACCTCTTGCTGGGCTCATGTGCTGTTTGTGTAGGCAGTCCTCTCAAGCCCCTGCTGCAGAACCTGTGGACACCTGATGCATCTGGCCAGACTGGGGAGCTGTGCACTCTGGGCAGCTGCCAGCTGCTCTCCTGCTGCTTCAGCAGCAGGCCAGAGTTCTTGGACATGCACCCTGAAATAATGCCAGAGACAGCTAACCACAGCTAACATCTTGGATCATATGTGAGAAGTAGAAGCAACCTTGTCTCAATTAACAAATTACATGCAGGATTCAGCCACACAGCAAAAATACCCTCACCTTTTTTAGCTAAAGTTAATGGGAGAGGTTAACATAGGGTTAGGAAATTATATAGTCACATCACATTGTACACAGAGACTAATCAGGGCTAAATCACATCAAACCTGATAGCAAGCAAAGTCTTGGAGACAGAGGGGAATTCTTTTAGTAGTTGAAGGGTTGGCATTAAATGGCTGCATCTCTGCTTTTCAGAAACCTGTTAAATTGAAGACTGAAATTCAGTAGGGAATTTAGTGTCACTGGGAACAGATCGTTAACACCCTTCCACACCTTTTAATCTTGGCTTTCAACAGGACCAGAAAAGACACAATTGTGGGGAAAATAGTCACATATAATAAAGTAGATTTGGGACAGCAGGAATTTTCTGCCTCACTGAGATGTCTCCTGCTGCAGGAATGAACGCTGACAAACTTCTTACTATGAATTGAAAGGGCATGGGTGAGATGCAAAAATTGAAGAAAATTACAGTGTTTCTGAGTAGTTGCAACTATTTGCTAATAGTTTTTGTTCCACCGTCAAGATCATCCATGAACTGCTTTTTGCAGATTAAGCACTGTATTATTCAACTAGTAGTATATTGAGTCTTCACAACTTGGGGTTCATCCTTTTTTTTGCTTTCACCCTAACACTTTTCTTAGCAGTCAGAAACAAGAGCTTTTGCATTTACTTCAGTTCTGCTTTAACTCTATGTTAGTAACTCTTCAGGTTCTGCAGCTCAGGTCCAGGGTAGCAAGCTGTCAGCATTACCAGCTGAATTCCTTTGAATTTTGACCCAAGAAGCAGTAATGTCATAGAAGGAGACACTCTAAGAACAAAACCAGTAAGTAATTATAGCATTGGTAATAAGCTGATATGGTTGCAGAATAAGCAAATTTCTTGCTAGTTTGCAAGCTGTGATTTGTATATACACCCAGGCAGGCTTTATGTGGACAGCAAGTCAAATCCCCTTGAAGATTTATCTTTAAGGGCAAGGTGACAGCATGCATTGTTAGTAAATGGGGAAAAAATGTTCCAAAAACCGACTAAGGAAACGGAGCAGAGAGGAGGTATTTAGTTAGCAATGATCTAATAAATAATTTTTTTTGAGTACTATGTCATGATTGATCAAACTTTTTATATGTTACTTATGCTTCCAGGTGCCTAGCAGATGGAAAGAGAGAACAGTAGATAGGCTGTTACTACACCTAAATGAAAAATCTCTTCCTACTGTCTTCACACAGCTACAGCAAAAAAGGCTGGTCCTGAAGCAAACCTTAATGTATTTTATAATCAGTCCACGTCACTTTAGAAAATGCCACTGAACTGGCAACCTTGAAGTAAGAGAAGAATAACTCATACATCAAAGAGAGGCAGTAATGCTCCAGCGCTCTGCACATGTGTTTCAATGCATCTGGATGCAGTGTTCAATACCAGCTCCTGACATTCAGTCTGCTAATCCATTGTAGGTACTGGGTGATGCAGTTCCTCCTCCTGAGCAAGAGCAGCACTTTACGTCCAACCTTCACAGACAATGCAGCAATGTAAAGAAAGGCAAGGATATCAGTTAAAACTAAAAGGCTTCCTTTGATTGTGGTAACCTTGGAATATGGTGTAAAACACAGCTGAGTGCTTAGAGAAAAACACTGGTGTCTGGTTTATTTGTTTGTTTTTTTAACTGCTTTCCTATTGCAACCCTTGCCCACCACATCCTGCCCAATGCAGTGCTCTCACCTCCAGAGGCTGCTGCCTCCATGTCTGTTTAAAGATGACTCATCAAAAGTGTTGTCTTGACCTTCCCTAGCACCTTTTCTGCCCTCCACCTAGAAAGGGGAAGAAGTGCAGCTTCTTCCACAATGCTACACTACTTAGAAGAAAACAGGAAAAAATCTGTAAATTTATCTGCATTTATCTTGCATGGCAAAAAGCTTGCTTTTATAGCCTTGCCAATAAAGGACTCAAAGTATCTTTCAGAGATGTGTCAAATTGTATTCCAGTTTTTGATCAGTTACAACACTAACCTGTGTGCCTTTTGGCATCATCCACATTCCTGGATGCTTGTGAGCACAAATAATCAAATGCTCAAGCACTAATTTTATAAATAACTAAGACTTAGAATTAAATTCAGGCAAAGCTTAACAGCATTGCATTGATTAAACACTGATTAAAAGGGCTCAAATTTGTGTTAGAAATGCTGCAGTATGTAGAGATACAGGATTCCTAGAATAGGGCTGCCATCCCTCACCATTATTGAAGCAAGTTTTCATTCATGCAAGCTTGCTGTTACATCAAAACAAGTCACATTATTCTCAGAATGCTGTGTAATCAGCTATCAGATAACATGAGTTCTTTTTAAGGTATGCCATAAATGAAGGACAAGGTGAGTGATAACCATTCAAGGTCAATTGTCACTAGACAAGCCATCAAATGTGATTTTAGCACACTCCAGAAACCAAATGCCAGTTTGGAAGCAGAGCAATAGCATCGGTATGAAGCAGTTATGTGCCATTGCACTAGCAAAAAGGAAAGGGCTGTCTCTAGTAAATACAGCTTCTTGTTAAAATACTTGAAGTATTACTCAATATAGCAAAATTCAAAGACTACTTTAGAAAAAATGTTATACCTACAGAAGATTGTCTTCAAAGAACGGCAGTAACACAAGACTGGTACTATAGGGATAAACTACTGTGCACAGATTTTCAGTGGTGCATTGTAACAAAAACTGAATTCAGTCCTTAACTGAGTGCAGTAGATGAATGATTTTCTGGAAGGCATAGCAATTTTAATAACATCAGGAAGCTCTAGGTTTTCTTCATTGCCACACAGCCTTTCCAGAAACAAAAAATGACAAATTTTTTGCAATTTCTCATCATATGAGGCTGAGTTATGTCAATATACATTCATACTTGATACACTACCCACATAAGCATCAAGGTCATGATGTGAAACTGAGGTTTTCCCCAAAGCTGGTTATCATTTTAGTCAGTCAGCAACCACAGAACTGCACATCCTCTGCTCTCTTGTTCAAGCATACTGACAAATTCCCTAGCCTGTGGGGACTGAGGGAACTGGCAGATGAAGTTCCTATCCATCATATTTGAGAAGTCATGATAGTCTGGTTTAGTTCCCGATGACTGGAAAAAGGGAAATGCAACCCCATTTTTAAAAACAAAAAAAACAAAAGGAAGACCCAAGGAACAACAGGCCAGTCAGTGTCACCTTGGTGCCTGACAAGAAGATGGAGCAGATCCTCCTGGAATCTGTGCTAAAGCACACAGTAAACAAGGAGCCAACTGGTGACAGCCAACACAGCTTCACTAAGGGCAAATCATTCCTGACCAATTTGGTGGCTTTCCACAATGGGATTACAGCCTTGGTGGATGAGGGAAGAATGTCAGGCATCACCTACCTTGACCTGTGCAAAGTATCTGACACCATCCTGCATGACATCCTTGTCTCTAAACTGGAGAGACATGGATTTGCCAGACGGATCACCTGGTGGATAAGGAACTGGCTGGATGGCCACAGAGTTGCAGTCAATGGCTCAATGTCCAAGTGCTGACCAGTGATGAGTGGGGTCCTCAGGGCTCGGTACCGGGACCAGCGCTGTTTGACATCTTTGTCAGTGACACGGACAGTGGGACTGAGTGCATGCTCAGCAAGTTTGCTGACACCAAGCTGTGTGGTGCAGTGAACACACTGGAGAGAAGCGATGGCATCCAGAGGGACCTGGACAGGCTTGGGAAACAGGACTGTACAAACCTCGTGAGGTTCAACAAGGTCAAGTGCAAGGTAATGCAGCTGGGTCAGGGCAATCCCAAACACAAACAGGCTGGGCAGTGAATGCATTCAGAGCAGCCCTGAGGAGAAGGACTTGGAGGTTTTTGTCAATGAGAGGATCAACACGGGCAGGCAATGTGCACTCACAGCCCAGAATGACAACTGTGACCTGGGTTGCATCAAAAGTGTGATCAGCAAGTCATGGCAGGTGATTCCTGTTCTCCACCTTGCTCTTGTGAGAACCTACCTGGAATACTGCATCCATCTCTGTGTTCCCCAACATAAGGATGTGGACCCGCTGGACTGAGTCTAGAGGGCTATAAAGATGACCAGAAGGCTGGAGCACCTCTCCTATGAAGACAGGCTGAGAGAGCTGGGGTTGTTCAGCCTGAAGACAAGGCCCTGGGGAGACCTTCCAGTACCTAAAGGGAGCTACAAGAGAGCTGGAGAGGGACTTTTCACAAGGGCATGTGTGCTAGTTTGAAAACAAACCAGCAGAGGAATTAACCCCACACAAACATATTGTGAGAGATTCCAAGTCAGAACTACATTTTAATAGGAAAAGTTAAAGGCAATAATACAGAAACACCAGTTTAAACTGACAAAGTCAGAATACAACCTGCCACCCTCCTGGTCAGGGTGGTGATAGCAGCCCAGTTAAATGGTGGCAGCAGTCTTGTTGGAGTGATGGATGTGATCTTGATGAGGTCTGGTCCATCTCTGGAGGTCCAGTGGTGGTTCTCGAGCTCCTGTCCTCTGGGAACCCAGTGGAAGTAATGCTTTGTAGGGTTTCTTATATACAGGGTTGGATGTTCAGTTCCTCCCTTCAGGGCGGGGCATCTCACAATGGATGATGTAATTCATATGAGTCATTCCAGGAGACCTTGATGGCCCATTAGCGGAGATGGCCCCCCACAGAGTAGCTGCTGCTTCTCCAGAGGGTGTTATCAGGGCTGAGTCTCGGAGAAGATAAAGAACTCTGCCTCACAGTTTATGGAGATGGTAAGAGAATACATACTTTTTGGTTACACCTTCCATGTAACCCAAGACAGCATGTAGTGATAGAACAAGGGGGAATGGCTTTAAAAAGAAAGAGGGTGGGTTGACATTAGATATTAGGAAGAAATTCTTTACAGGTTGCCCCAAGAAGTTGTGGATGCCCCATCCATGGAAGTGTTAAAGCTCCATCCAGCCTGGCTGTGGTGGTTTGACAGGGTCTGGTTCTTTTTGGGTGTGGTAGGGGTCAGAAAGATGGCTCCTGTGAAAAACTGCCAGAAGCTTCCACAGCTGTCCAGCCAGGGCCTGTCTCTGATGGCTCCTGAAGATGGACATGCTGCAAGCCACAGCTGGGCCAATTAG
>VZRZ01008264.1:0-62816 GCA_013398175.1 Climacteris rufus
CGGCGGGGACCTGGCACGGCGCCCCGGGCCCCCGCGATGCTTTGGGCAGCCTTCCTCCCCTTCCCCTACCTCCCACCCCCCGGCCTCACGGCTAATGTCATGCAAATAATAAGATTATTGGGTTGTTGCCGGGGTGTCTGCCTCGGTGGGCTCATCCCGGTGACAGCCCCAAAAGTAATATTTATTGCTGTGGTTTTTTTCCCCATATGACCTTTCCACTCTTTATTTCTCTTTTGGTCTTATTTTGGCGTTAAAGGGAGTTTCATGCTTGCTCAGAGCCTACAAATGTGCTGTCACCCCGTGTTCTTATGGAAAAATATGACATCATCCAAGGCAGGACAACAAAGATCTTGCTACGTGCATTCATGTGTTGAAAGCAGAACTCGAATCACTGGGAAATGCTGTGGGCTGATATGATTCATTTTCGTATTCAGAGCTTCAAGACTGCAGTACAAGGCCATCAGTGCTCAGACAGACAAACACATCTCCCCTTCTAAGTGAGCTCCCATTCACCTTACATTTTTCCAAAAGCAAAACCTGTTACATTTTTATTACTTGACAATGCAAACAAACAAAAAACACCTTCCAAATTCGTAGCAGGACGGTCTAGAATTTTTAGCTCTTGTGCTTTTTGTTTGGTTGGTTTCTTTTAAAGTGCTGTGGGCTTACGAATGAGGTAAACTCATCAGAAAATGGTCCTCAGTCAAGGCTTGCAGAGCTTCCAAAGGCATGGTTGCCCATGGAGGAAGCGGAGACTGTTCCCACTCCTTGAGCACTCTGGGAGGGCAGTGCAGCTCTCAGCCCTGTTAGGCCTGTCCTAGGCCACATCTCTGCTCAGCGGGCAGGGAGACACAGCCAGGCGAGGAAGGCTGGGCTGGTGAGGAACCGCGGATGTTGTGACGACAAGGAAATTAAATTTCAACGTCATACTGGTACAAGGAAGAGACTTTTTCCTAACTGGGCACGACCCCCATTGCCTGTTTTTGGTAGAGCGTCAGTCGGTCCTGCAGGAAGCAGCACAAGCAGGAGAGTGTTGCCCTGATTTTTGCAGTTCTGGATGTTGTCATTCTTTTGTAGCTAGTTTCTCACACTTTTCTCTGTAAACATGGCCATGTTATTGTAACTGTATCTTATCACTTGCATTCCTTTCTCCTGGACACAGAACTTTGATGGACATTTCCTTTCACCACTGTGATTGAGGGAGGAAGAACTGATTTCCTCCAATGAATAGTGATTTCCAAATGGATATAAAAAATAAAGAAGGCGGGTCTTGCCCCCTTTCCTTCCTTCTCTCTCATCCTGGTAACAGGTGCCTCTGTCTCTTCCTTTTGTGTCCTTACTGCGACATGGCTGTACTTGGCTAAGAGGAGCTGCACAGACCCACAATAAAGACTTGGCTTTTTCCAATTCAAAAAAAATTATCCCCAATAAAGTGACAGTAGAGTAAAAAGTGAATCACTGCTCTGGCCATTGCACTAATTTTGGCCTTTGTGTAACAGAAGACCCTGAAGTGACCACATATAAAAGAAATCACCATTTGTTAGGAGCCTTGATTTTTCAGTTTCACAACTTGTGATGCCACAATGGTGATCAGCAGCAGTGCTGCAGCCCTGCAGCTCCAAATGAAGGGAGCCAGAGCTGTGGTTTCTTACCCTCATCAAAATGGAAACCCTAACTTGAAACAAAATTGAGAGCCTGCAGGGTTGGCCTACTGGGGAGATGATGGGGTCATAAGACAAAATTTTTTGTATTTTACAAGACGAAAGTCGTTGTTTTTCTAGTGCTTTGTCATCTTGTATTGTATTGGTAACTGTCTCTATGTTTTCCCCGCACACCACATTTTTCCATTCTCTAAATAAAAGTAAGTTCTCTTGAATAAGTGAATAATTAAAATGTAAATAATTGCTTCTACTTTTACGTTACTTTAGTTAAATAATTATTTTCACAAAGAAAAAAAAATAGAAGCCTGAACTACAGATTAATTATGTATTCCTGTTATGGACTGTAAAAAAAAATGTATATTTGCTAATTAAGCTTTTAAGAAAATTCATATGCAAGCTTTTGATGCAATAGTGAAATCTGAGCCAGTGTTTTAACTTGAATAGATGCCCCAACACTATTGGGATAGAGGTGCAGTATGCCATTCTCATGTTGCAGGACATAGATATTCTATACATGGAAATGGGACATGGCAGGCCCTTGCTCTGTCACACTTACAAATATGCTAAATCCCCAGCTTTCCTATTGTGAGATGTCCTGCCAGACTATTCATGGTGGGAAGGTAAAGACTTTTAGCACGTTATTATTACTTTTTAGCACATCTGTGGCAGCAAGCTTTGACTTCTGTTTTGTGAACATCTTTACAGCATTTGATATTCTTCAGATAAATGTTCTCGTGGAGTCACTCGTGAGCAACTGCTTCACAGCATCAAAAAACAGTTTCTCATTTAGCCTCTTGTTAACACCAGGAGTTTCAATTTTAAAAGGAAATTCTGATTGACTAAGATATTTTCAGGAAGTGGGACCATCACTGGGTTTTTTTCTTCACATATTACTTCATTGGTATCTTAGGACTAGATGGAAAGCTTTTGCTTAATTCATGAACACTTGTGCAGATAGACCTCTCGAGTAAAACAACATGATCAGAAATAAAAAAGTAAAGTGGAAGACCTTGTTTCAAAGGTTCTGGAAGACAAAACTGTCAACATTTTTTTTTTTCTTTCGCAAAGCAAGCATGGTCTCATCCTTTTTCTGTCCTGTTTCTCTCCATAGTTTGATTCATGTGGCCTGTAATACCTGCACTTTCTAGTGCTAATTTTTCATCCACCGTTTTGAGATGTGAAGATCTAGGTTCTAACAGGAATTCAATCTAATCTAATAATTTCTGATAAGAATTTCAGTGCTATTGTGCTGTTGCAGATGTTGCAAACAGGGATGCACTATTCATGGTTCCTTCCCCATGCCATTATACAATCAATGCACATCTGCTGCTCAGGGACACTGCCTATTAGGTAGGCATCACACCAAATGTGGTTTTGCTTCTTTGGATAAGATCATGTGAATGTATTTGGTGATTCTTCCAAAAATCAACATAAGTTAGGGCAACACTCCTATCTGCTACATGGAAGATATTCTTTAGTATGTGGAACATGTAATGGTTGTTACTTAAGGTAAAATAAATCAGAAACTTTGATGTATGTAATCTACACTCCTCTGATCTATTTAGTAGGCTGAAATGAAGGGCTGAGCTAGCAGTATGTGTCCCTTAGGATCCTCAGATGGAACAGAGATTTTTTATGTTGCTCTAATTTACTCTTAGAGACAGTTTGGCCTCCTGCCAGTCTGGAATAGAAAGAAGAGAGGGGTGATCATCCCTTTTCTTGTCTTCCCTCATCCATGCAGTGTGGCATGGCCCCAGCTGCGCTGAATTAATGTCTGTGACAGTTTATCATTTCAAACCTTTTTTCCTCCCATGGAAGATTTTAGAAGAGAAAGTAGTTCTACCTAGAAGCTGGCTGCAGAGAATGAAACACCTGGAGAGTGAACAGCATCAGTTCTCCTGCAGAGAAGCCAGACTTAGCGGGAGGTTCTGCTAGGGATGTGAGAGACATTAACTGTGTATCATCACCCTTAATAGCTGCTGTTTTCTGGAGGTGTATGAATCCTGAGCGCTGTGATGGTGCTGTCAGATGTCTCCCCTGGTCCTGTGAGGATTATCTTACCCTCTGAGGCCAGCAGCAGGAGCAGCCCTGCTGGCACACTTCTCAAAGTGACTAAAGTGAGGTGGTTACCAGGTGGAAGGCCTAATCTTCCTGACGAATTCTTGTTAATATTGGTGTTTGGTTCCTAGTGGGGATGTCAGGACAAGCCCCAGGGAGAGCCCAGTGCATGCAGAGGAGCAAACAAAAAAAGACACAGACATGTCTGTGGGCAGGTGGGCAGGATGACACAGGGATTGTAAGGACCAAGTGTCTCCATTGCACCGACATCAGCATCCAGATGCCTCCTGGGGCTGGGGGTGTCCTGCCCCAGGCTGGTCCTGCAGCTGCCTGGCAGTGTTCAGTCAGCTGGAGCACCTTGGACAGGCTCCTGAGGTGCACTGGCTGGGTTAGTTTCACCCAGAGGGAAAGCAGTTTTCATGCTCAGAAAATGACACACACCTCATGCCCTGGTGTGTGTCCCAAAGCTCAGCCCGCGGAGAGTCAGGAGATCAGTTTCAGAAATGCACTCCTGGTTTAGACTGAGTGGTGTAGATGCAGTCTGTGACAGTTCCCTGTTTATATTGACATCACATTGTATAATATTTTACACTTTAAAAGGTTCCACTTAATTCAGTGGGATTACTCAGGATTTAAAGCATGATTCACTGTTGTAAAATGTAAGACATATGGATTGCTTCCCTTGCCAAATGCAAAATTTTTGGTTCAAGAATTCTAAAATAGTTTTTCTTTACACAGTCTCTATGGCTACTGAAGCACACAAGGTATGCTGTATCATTTCTAGATGCAAGCTGCCATTTTTGGAGAACAATGACTAGAGGTGAGAAGGATTCTGAAGAAACTCACATATGTGAAGCTAATGCTGGAAGAAAACAAACCTAGTGTGGTGCCATGGCCAAAAGGGCTGCAGTAATACTGGGTACACAGAAATGGATGTGTCAGGAAGGAAGACAGAGGCTGAACGATCTCTCTGCTTGGCACTGGTGGTGTGATGTCTGCTAAAGTAGTCCCATTCAATTATCTGTGCTTCAAGAAGGATGATGGAGGAACTACAGAGTAGAGTACTGATAATGACAAAAGGACTGGGAAAAGGCTTATTTTTAAAGACAGCGATCCATTTAACTTATCAATGAAGTAACTCAACTATCTGGAAGAATCAACATGAGTAAAAAGAGCTACCAGGGGACTTCTCAGTCTGTCACACAAACGTGGGGAGATCTACAGCTCAAAGGTCCAGGCAAGCAGCAGGTTTTTAAGGAAATTAACCAGTGAAGCAGCTGGTGTGGATATCCTCTGACTCGAATCTTAAACCAAGCACTACTACTGAGCCTCAGAAGGCACCAAGAAGTTCTATGGCCCACATTATGATCAATGATATGATATATGATATGATATGATATGATATGATATGATATGATATGATATGATATATGCTATGCTTGGAGCAAACTACAGCAGTGGTGCTTTTTGGCAAACCTTCAAACACAGGCCTCTGAGAAGCCAGAGCGTGGTTGGCTAAATATTTACCTATTGGTTATTTAATACAAATTTCCATTAAACATGTTGTTAATATCCCAGCAACAGAGAAGTTTTACTTTGCCTTTCCAGTTTGCACCTGCATTATTTCTGCAGGTGTGTGTGGAGTGGACTGTGTTTCTATTTTTAACAAGAATAGCTTTATATAGAACAAACACTTTCCCTGAAGTTTTAGTATTATGGGGTTTTTTTCATACTCCAAAAGTTTTCCCTAGGGCCTTATTCAAGAAAGAGAGGAAACCAAGGATAATCTCCAAAGCCTTTGCTCCAGCAGTAAACCAAATTATTACACAGGTAATGAACCAGGCCTGCTTTTCAGTCTTCATTTCCATATGGCTGTAGTTGACCAGGTACAGTTTAGAACCTCTCTTCATAGGGTCCAGTGCTCTACATGGACAAGAATAAAAATGCACTAGAGGGAGAAGAAACTCAGTTCATTTTTGATTATTAAATTAAAAATACAGTGCTAGTAAATGTTTAAAAGACAGTATTATGGTATTCAACACGAAATAAAAATGAATATTTAAAAATTGAAAATGTACTTCTTGATTCCATGATTTGGCCAGCTGTATTTAAAAACTGGTTATTTAAACTAAGACATTCAGATACAAAATAAATTTTTAGTCTCTGTCGTGTTCCCCTTGAAACTAACAGTAGGTTTGCTCCTACTTCCTTGGGAATATAATAAGACCCTTAATTTTCAATTCTTTATAACTACTAGGAAAACATTGTATGTAGTAGGGATGAATGCAGCCCTAATGAGTAAGCTTTTTTTTTTTTTTTTAACTATTGCAGTTCCTAAGTAACACAGAAAGTGATTTGAAAGACTAAGCAGCAAGGGGGAAACAGGTTCAATAAATCAGTACACACCTTCATTACAACCAAAATGATTCTTTCACTCTTTGCCAGGACAACTGTCCTTACTCTCAGGTCAAGTATTCCTACTTCATCTGTCCTTCCTTCCTTCCTTCCTTCCTTCCTTCCTTCCTTTTTTCCTCCCTCCCACAGCACATCACATCACATCACATCACATCACATCACATCACATCACATCACATCTCACAGATGCCACAGTTCCTCCTTTTCATTGAATCCTACGCTACTGATTTCACTGATTTCAGCATTTCCTTTAATGTTTATATTAGCAACACAAGTTAGGGGAGAGAATAGGAATGAGGTAGTTCCCTGTGTGCTTCTTGGCCATCTCCATTGAATATCTTCCTAATGTCACTAAGTTTAGCTGTGCATTTTGAGACTCCAAAATCAGATTTGACAGCTTGGGCTTCAAACTATAGCTTCCTCTGCATTGTGGCATGGTAAATTTGTGACTGGCAATATTCCACAGGCTGCAGTTGCTTATGACTTTTCTGTTTAATTGGCTCTGTGTAGGCTGCTGGCTTTTTTTCTTTTTTTTTTTTCTTGATTAAGAGGGGAAATATTAAAAGGATATAACTGATTACATTGGTTTGTATTTTCTGTTCTAGGATCTTTTATTCTTTTATTTTCAAGACTCTAAATATTGCATTTTAATTAAATTAAAATTTTGTAATGAAGGATGAAAAACTGTGAGTCAAGTTGAAATATTTTGAATCATTTACATAAAATTCCTCAGTATAAAATATTTCTTTAGTTACCCTTAGAATAGAATTAGTGTATTAGTCCTAAGCTTTTACTTGCTTTGGGGTGGTTTATTTTTGATTTTTTTTTAAGGCTGCTAACCATCTAATGCTAACTAGCTTATCTAAAATAAATCTCTAACTCTGTCAACCATGAAAGACTGGAGAAAACATAACTGAGACAAGCAATGTAAGCCCAGAATTTTCATAAATATAAAAAAAGTGGAACTGAAAGTACACTTGGGTTTATAGTTCTTAAACGTACTATGTTTCTTCTTCTTTTTTTTTTTTAAGAAAAACTTTGAATATAAACATATATACCTTATTAAAAATTAAATGCTTTTGAAAGAAAGGTGAAGTGGAATATCAATATTTTTATATGAGCTCTAGTTTAATGCTAATTGCAATGTTTTCCATGTCTACATGTTAACAAATTTAGATCACTGCCTCTGTGGTAAGAGTATAAGCAGTGTCTACATACTGACCATGGCATATTTGTATATTTGTTTACTTGCTTCCCTATTAGAACACCAAGGGGCAAGATACTGAAATTACCCTGAGGCAAAAATCCTTAAACGAATATTAAAAGGATTTTTGCAAAACAAGGATCCCATCAGGTTAAAAAGATATCAACTAAAATGGCCTCTAATTTCAGCACTAAGTGTTCACACAAACAGATTCAAGATTAGTTGGGATCCTGTAATTTTTCAAACTGCTTGCTCTGTAACTTTCCAGATAGAGAAAACACTGGCCTGGGTTTTTTTTTTTTAAAGTCTTTTGGACTCTCAGTTCTACAGATTCCAGTCCCTCCAAATGAACTTGGACTTAATTGGGAGTAAGAGCAGCTGCAAGATTTTCAGATATCGCACAATTTCCATAGCAGTCTATGTTTGCACTCATCAGTGTTTATGTTTACTTTTGTAAGAGTAATGAGTAGTCCAGCTAGAAAGATTTATCTGCAAACCAGAGCCATGTGAGCATTTGCAACTGGAGTGTGGTCACTGAAAAAAAAAAAAAATTACTTTTTATCTCTTTCCTTTGCCCAGTGCCAGGAGAAGCTAAGCAGCTTGAGTTCCATAAGGATGAGTTTCCATGGAAGCTTCCTGGTGGCTTGCAAAGGCACCAGTTGCCTGAATCTCTGGTAGGGTGATTGCTAACTTTGGTGTTATCTTCTTCTACTAAGTTTGCAAATTTCTGTAAACCAACAAAGCAATAATCATATTTATCAATCAAAACAAATCCATTAAATTACTTAGTTTTCAGTATTACTTGAGGGCTCACAACCACAAGTGTATTTTTACATATATGTATTTGCACAAGCCAAGAAACACACAGACACAATATACAAACGTGCTTCATTTTAAGCCCCGCACCCTGGACCTCTCACATTAGCCTTTACCCTCACAAGGATGCCACTGAATTCACCAGGTCCAAGGTGCCAGCTGTTTTCTACTGTATCCTGTCCATTCAAAGAGAACAGCTTTGCTGTTCCAGATGTGTTGCAAGATATATTTGTTTGGTGTTACACTGGGATCCTTATTAACACCCATCTGACTGTGGCCAAATACTCCTTACTTCTCAATAGTACTCAGCTTGAAGCTTGGGATTAATCTGTGTTCAGTCCCTCATCTACCCAAACCTAGGAACAGAGCAACAACCATTTCTTGACCCTTTTTCTTCTTTTTGAGAGTATGAAATAAGTTTTATCTTGAGATTTCTGTTTTTTTCTTGGAAGACAGAATTGTGAAAAAGCAATTTCCCCCTTCTTATTTCTAAAACAAAGGCAACCAGCAGCAGGACAAGAAATAGCCTTAAGCAGTGCCAAGGGATTTTCAGGCTGGACATCAGGAAGAATGTCTTCACAGAAAGGGTTGTTAATCATTGGAATGGGCTGCCCAGGGAGGTGGTGGAGTCACAGTCCCTGGAGGTGTTCAAGAAATGACTGGATGTGGCACTCAGTGCCATGGTCCAGTGGACAAGGTGGTGCTGCATCATCAATTATCTTGGAGGTCTTTTCCAACCTTATTGATTCTAACGGTTCTATGATTCTAAAACTAAAAACTTCATAGTGTTGTCAGCTTACTTTATTAAAACACAACAACAAAAAACCAAAACCAAAACAACTTGAAATGTAGCTACACATTCCAACCTGTACTTTAGCACTGCTGATTACATTTTGTTGCTGAACCTGAAGACCATGAGGGGCTGCTGTGCACGTGTGTGCAGACACATTTTCCTGAGAGAAAGATGTGCTTCCTGTCAGGATCCTGTCATGGAGGATCGAGCAGTAGAACAAATCCTCCAGCTGGGTAGGTGTGCTGGATTAAGCCAGGGCAAGTCTCCTGTGTCCCCAGGCCACAGCCCTGCCCTGCTCTGCAGGTCAGTGTGAGGTCCTGTGGAGGTGTTTGTGTCCAGCCATCGAGGACCTGAGCTCATGCAACAACACAACATCCCTGGCAGATGAAGTGCTATCCCACTCATCCCTGAGACGTACTTTACCTGAGCAAAGGTAGACAAGGAGTTCTAGGCCTGCCTAGAACTAGAACAGTTAACTAGAATTGGTACAGATTCAGTTTTCTTACTAAGCATTATTTTAAGTGAAACTTCCATGGTGTAGAGGTAATTGCAGCAGTATGCCTTCCCTTCAATAGGGCATGAAATAAACTGAGTTTGGGTAAGGTACAAGAATTTATGATGGTATAAAGTAGGTTAAAATACCACAATCCTAATGAATGTAATTAAAGCAATGTGTTCTTCCTAAGGTGAAGTGACTGCTAAGAGACAGCAAAGAGAAGAGGCACCCAAATGGTGTCCCAGGCTCTCCCCAGCCTTTTCCTCTGCATAAGAAATGACTCAAAATGCAGAAAGCATGTCCAGAAGAAGTGCAGTGTAGCAGAGCACTGCTACAGCCAATGGAGCTGCTTCCATTTCCAGCAGCCAAGGGGCTTGTCCCTGTTTTCTTTCTGGAGAACACAAAAAGCAAATTTCAGACCTTTATTATGAAGCAGTGGACAGGTTTCAGGCTTGATGTACTGCCTGGAGGCAGTCCCAGCATTTGAAAGAAGGACCAAGAGAGAAAAGGGCATCCTGTGGATGATACCTAATTTGCTTTTTTACCCTCTAAACTGAATTTTGCACTTTTTTATTTTGCAGTGAATGTAACCATTTCATTGGCACGAATGTATTGCTCATAAAATGGGTTGCTAATACTTGAGCTATGCTGTCAATAAAAAAAGAGCCACTTAAAATGCTTATAATTATCTCTACAATTAGTACCCCTTTAAAGAGACTATTTATATGATCCATCAACAGATCAGTTAAGTACTTTCAGTACATTTTACTCGTATTTGGCAGAATAATTTCCTTGTAAAAGTACACCAATGAGTGGGAAACACTGCAGCTAACAAAGTAAAGTAGAAAGAAATGTTTGGGGATTCTTTTCCCCTAGGATTTGTAAAGAAAGAAAAAAATCTTCAATTTGGTGAGAAAGACCTCACTTACCTCACTCACACAAGCTGCCTTTCTGTTTTCAACCACAAGCCTTTACAGCTGTAAAAGAGTGTAAGCTCAAAAACGAAAACAATAAGAAGTCAGTGGGTTCAAAATTCTCTGTATAGGCATTCCTCCAATTTCTGAAAGTTATAGGGTTGAGTTCTGGCTTTATTAAATTCATGGTAAAATTACCACAGGCAGGAATACAATTTTAATCTTACAGGTGATTTGTTATAATTAATGAAAGTTGGCATGTTACAGAATGTATGAGATTTCATTACACACACACACACACACAAAAAAAAGGCAATAAACAAATACAGTGAAATGAACTTACTAAAGTAAAACTAGAGCTGCATGAGTGTATATCTCAAGAAAGGAGTACTTTTTTTTTCCTAAAATGGTGGACAAAGTCACTGTTAAAGTAAAATGTGACATGTGGGCAAACTTTGCTTAACAGTATTTCAAATCACTGTTACTTACATTTTTTGTTTGAATTTATGTTTTAGGATTTATTTTTCTCTCCCTCTCTGTTTAGGAATCTGCAAGCATAGTAGACCCAAAATATTTGTTTTTTTTCTTTGTGAGAAAGACATATAGTTGCTGAATAATTTATATTGTATTCAGAAGATGAATCATAAATGTTGTTGCTTCTCCCCTCCCCCAGACCTGAGCGCTTCCCAGATTAATAATTCAATCATCCTCCTGATGCAGCTGAACTAAGGTGAGGGTGTTATCTTACAGAGAATGTGACAAATGCATAAAACAATAGGTTTTTCTGACCATTGTTAGAACATGATCTTGGCCAGGACCTTTTGATGGTGAATCACTCAGATGAAAGCAGGGTGTGTGTGGTGTGAGTCTGTAGGCAGTGACTGTGGAAGCAGACGGCGTGAGAAAACATTTGGGAACGAGTTACAGAAGCACAGACTCAGTTCACTCATGTGGATGGGATCTTTTAGTCCTCAGCAAAGACGATTTGGGTTTAGTGGCACTTTCTGTCTCCCTGGATGAGATGTCGTGGGATGAAGTGTGTAGGAAGGGAGCGCTGGTCAGTGTGTCGGTGGGCAGCTGCTGTTTGGGGGCACTGGGCAGGCTGCTGCCATGTGAAGTCCAGTGGAGGGCAAGGCAAAGCCCTGTCCCAGGGCTGGAGAAAGCCCCTGCAGCAGAAGCCAGATGGGCAGAGCAGGGTGGAGGGCAGGTGGGAGCAGGTCCACAGGTGCATCCCAGGGGCTGGAGCCCACCCTGGTCAAGGAGAGGGTGCGGGCACAGCGTTGGTTCAGCCTGGAGAAGGGGAGACCCTGTGAGCCCCTGCAAAAGCATTGTCCCAACTTTGCATTTGGCCCCGTTCTGATCAAGGGCTGGGTCAGATGATCCCCTTTTCACCCACTTTGGTGTGAGTTCATGATTCCAAGTTCACAGGCTGACTCTGCTAGAGCACTGAAACAGGGCAAGAGCGATGTTGCCTTGCTCTTTGCAGCTGAAAATAACTATCCCATGGTAGCTAGTTTTCAAGGTTATTGTTCTGTAAATATAGCCATGTTATTGTAGCACTATCTTATCATATGCATTCCTTTCTCATGGACACAGATCCTTGATGGACATTCCCTATGACCACTGTAGTTGAAGGAGGAAGAACTGATTTCCTCCAATGACTAGTGATTTCTAAAAGGGTATATAAGAATTAAGGAAGGTGGGTCTTGTGCCCCTTCCTTCCTTCCTTTCCTTTGAACCTGAACAGCTGTCTCTGGCTCTTCTTTCTGCGCCATCAGCATCACGCAGCGTCAGAGCAGCACCTCTATTCCATCAGGATATCCTCAAGAGCCTAATTTCTGAGACTCTTATGTGTTGGGAAAATGTTTTACTTTGCCTTAAGAGTCTGCTGAAAGGCAAAACCATCCTACACATGCCATAGGGGAAGGCAAGAGTTCAGTACTTCCAACAACAATAAAAAAGGAGAATGTTTCTTTAGAAATCTGAGCATGATTTTAATGGCCTAATATTAATCAGCCAAGATTGAAAATGATGGTCAAATTATAAATAGAGCTGAAAGGCATGGCATACAAAAATACAATTGTATTTGCATTATAAATTTTGTATAAATAGAAAGAAAAATAACCCCTGAAATTGTTCAGGCTCAAATTCCAGCTGCTCTGTTAACATGAAACCTGTTCTTTCCCTTGATATTTTTCATTCCTGAGCTTGTGAAACCTTGGTAGGGACCAGCCACCTCTCTCCCACTGCCAGCCCCTCCCTCTCCAGCCATTACAGCCCTGGAACTGCTCACTTCATGAGAGACATCAACAGCAGGTTCAATATTTCTAAATGCAACCTGTCCCTTCCCATGATAAAGTCTAGTGTGGGATCATTAACAAGTGGTTCCTATGGAGATATTTGGCTCTAACATGGCTGCAGCTGCCTGGACGAATATGTCATTTGATTAAACTTCTAAGTGTCCCTTTTTCAGCCTGTCCTCACCTGTGTGCAAGCTGCAATAGCTCCAATCCCCTGGTGATTTGCAGGCAGCTACCATGCTTGGCAGGAAGACCCTGATGTTGCTGTTCTCTGCAACCCTTCACTCCAGCAGAATTTGGAGTCTGCTTGTTACTTAATCAGCCTCTGAAAAAAAAGGGAAATATTTGTGCTGCCATAGGTTCTCTGAACAGCAGGAGCCTGCCTGGAGCTGGGTGGCTCTGGAGGAAGCCCTCGGGGTGCCCTGGTGTTGGACACAAAGGGGTTTGGCTGGGACAAAGAGCTGGTACTGGGCTTCTCACTTCTGGCTGAAACCTTTGAGTGCTGACAGCAGCAGATGTTGTGGCTTCTACTTCAGTGAGAACCAGTCTGGATCCAGAGGCTTTGTGAAAACATACTTCAGCTCACAGAAAGATTTTCTTACTTCTGGGAGGTTTCTTACTCCAACAGGTTGTGAAGTAAATGGCCTGGATCGTAAATTTATTTGTCGGCCCTAAGAAAGAATATTCTGATTTGAATTGGACAAGAGGGAAATGTGCTATAGAGCAGGTCATGATGAAACATAACATTATTTTCTCTGAGTTTTGCATTGATTCAACTGCTCTTAAAGGTACAGTTGTACACTGGATTGCTCCTTGCTCTTCCAATCACTACTGTCACCCTTTCTTGCCATAATTTGTTCATGGTAAGGGCATCAGATCCAATTTTCTTACACATTCAAACATATGGATTCAAGATGTGGGCTGGTCTTACAGAAGGATATTGTGTTTTTACTTTCTCTAAGACTGAAAAAGCAATTGTCACAATCCAAGCTATTGTGCGGAATTAAAAAAAAAAAGTTATAAAACGGGAGACTGTGTATGGGTGGCAAAACTGGGCCCTACATAAATGTGCAGAGCAAGAATATGCTTATTAAATAGGCAGCAGAGAATTAGAGGAAACTATTTCAGTTTACATTCAAGAATATTATGTGATTGTTTATGGCGCCCAGAAGAACTTCCCAAGCATTAACACATGCAGTATGAGACGCAGAGGTGGTAGAATCTATATAAAGGTGAACAGACATGTAAAACCAGAAGAACTTGTTAGCATTTACATTGTTGCTGCCTTGAGGCTATGGCAACTATTTCACCCACCTTTTAGACAATTCATTCAGCTTTTTTTTTTTTTTTTTTCGGAGGGGTGGATTAAAAGACAACAAGACAACATTTTTTTGAGGTCAGGGAACAACATCAATGATAAAGCAACCTCAAATCGTCTTGTGCTATTCTCTCAGAATAATGAAGGGCACATGTGAGAACTCTACAGAAAGAAAAAAAGGTACTGTTACTAATAATACGTTATGAAAGGAGGAGGGGAAGGTTTGGTTTATGTTCTTTCCCCTTCTCTTTAAGTGTGAAGATGAGGTGACATATTTATGTCTGGATCTATTTGTGTTATAGTGACAATTCATCTCTTATCACCTTCCTAGGCGACTCCTCAGAGTTTCCAGACTTCTGGACAAAGAAGAGGAAAAAATTATGACAGCAGAAAAATCTATGCAAATAAATCTTCAGCAATGAGAGGGAAGGTGAGTTTTGCACTGTTTGATTTTGACTTTTAACTTGAGTACTGAAAAATACTCAAGAGAAAATTTATCTCTCTCTTTCTTCAGGGCAGAAAAGGTTCAAAGTAAACATGTGAGGTCTCCACTGGCTCCTCAAGCAAAGTTGTAAGAAAATTAACTTTCTTGGTATCTTAAAGGTAAAAAAAAACCAGAAGAAAATCCCATCTGTCGCTTCCGGAGGGATGCCCAAGGGCTAACGGGGGTTGTGACCTTCCTAGAGAAAGCGTCCCGCAAGGGAAGAGCCTTTCCAGGGCCTTTGCAACTTCTCTGGAGTGATGGGTGGTCTCAAAGAGTGTAGCCACTTTGGCTAGAAGTGGTTTCAGCTCGTAGTGATTCAGCTCTTTGTGAGATCAGCTCAAATGAGACCACCTAGGCAAGCCCAGGGACAGAGAGAGATGAGGGAGCCTTGCATGGTGAATTCCACAGGTAAGGTTTATTCAGCCATCCCTGTGAAGGGAACCAGAGGCTGNACCGTGAGCTTTAGGAAAGTTCTTATCTCTGGGGAGAATTGGCCCTCAGGCATCTCTTCTCCAAGGGAGTGCAGGGAGCTCCAGCGCCAGGGGCTGGCAGCCCTCCACACCCATCCTCTTACACATTTTATCATGCATTTAACCTGCTTCTTAAATTATTGAGAAACATGCCAATTAAGAGTTTATCTTTTAAAACATTCTTATCTAGATTTTTCAAACAAATGTAGAATTGGATGGGCATTCATCCATCTTTTTATTACTTTTTTTCCTCGAATTAGGAAGTGCTATACATTTCCACAAACTATAACAAATGGTCCATTTGCTGTGGGATTTGCTTTCATCTGAGACACAGGCTGTGGTGTATCTCTACTACCAAAAAGAGGTCTGTTTTAAAGGAGGGGAAACAGTGTGCCTTACTGTCCTACTCTAAAATCCCAGGAGCAATAGAATTTTTACTACCCTGTACCTTAGCAAGGATAGCACTGAACTTTACAGCAACAGGTGACTTCATCCGAGCATTTTAGGATAAAAACAAGAAAGATTTGTTTACCTGAGGGTTTTGCCAGGGTGGGGAGAAGGGAAGAAAAAAAATCTCTTTAGTTATAAGAAAAACAAAATAATTCTTGTCAGGAGTGGTGAGGTCTAAGGTAGATTGGAAATGGAGGGAGGAAAAAAGCTGTGTCAGTTGCCTCATCCTGTACACCACTGCATGCTGAGTCTCATGATCACACAATCACAGAATCATTTAGGTTGGAAAGGACCTCCAAGGACATCGAGTCTGACTTTTGAGCGATCTCCACCTTGTCAGCTAAGCCATGGCACTAAGTGACACATCCAGCTGTTTCTGGAACACTTCAGGGATGGTGACTCCAGCAGCTCTCTGGGTAGTCTATTCCAGTGCTTAGCAACTATTTCTGTGAAGAAATGCTTCCTGATGTACAGTCTAATGATGTACCCATTGAATGGATTCTGCAATTTTGAAATCAGGCCAGATTTTCAATAAATGCCTGTTGCTTTCAGTCCCCTGTACATGGAGTGATGGTACTTATAGTAGTTGAGACCTTTACCTTTTAAACTCTTAACTTTGTCTATCTTTAGTAGTGCTTTTCCTTTTTTTAACTGTCTATTGAAACATAATAGCATTAATTTTTAATAGCACTTAAATTACTGCTTACACTGACAGCCTCTAATAAAGCTGGAATGCAGATGTATTCACGTATAGAATTTATTAAACTCTTAAGGTTCATTAATTTTATCATTAAACCTTAATGGCTAGTACAACTTAGTCTGTACCTGAAGGGACATGCCTCTGAAATTAAAATCACAAATGCTGTTGCTGGAGGTTTTTTCTTGTGCCACAGCAAGGGTTCTCTTTTCAGTAGATATAAACAATCTCCCTAAACCAAGATATGGCACATGTTTTGCTTGAACAACTCCATCTATATTCGAATTTTGCTAGCTGTAGCAGCTGAAGGGAAACTATCAAAATGCTTTCATAGATCAGCTTCTTGCTTCAAACTTATAGACAAGCCTTCATAAAACTTTTAAGCTTGAATTGAAAGAAGAATAAGAAGATATTAGTGATACCTGAGTTTGGCTGCTGTCATGTAAGTCAAGTGAAAAGAAATTACACCTGCTCTGGGTGAAACAGTGATTTTGATCATTCACCTTTAAGTTGAAGAGCATTTAAAAGGAAATTTTGTTCTGCCTCAAAGTGGATGTGTGTGGGAGACTGACATTAACACCTTGCACTGCAGAAACTCTTCTCTCAGTCCCTTTTCACAGCTGACTAACACAAACAGCGCGGGGTTAGCAAAGAGCCGCAGGCAGCAGGGCTGGTTATAGCCCACACTGAATCAGGAGCTTGATTCAGCAAGGTAAATGAAGGGCAGGCTAAGCAAGGATCATATTTCCCCTACCCACCGAAGTCCTCACGTTACATTATGCGTGCCGTTGTGCTACATTTATTTCTAGAACATCAGCCCAAAGCCTGGATTCTCCACCAGCCTCATTAGCCCTTGGAGCAAACTCTGCTGATGTTGAGGGCCATGCCCACACCGCCTCTGCTGCCTGAGCTGTCAGTGTGAAAATACATTAAAAGATCCAGAGAGCAGCACAATTTTAAACGTGTCAATGTCCCTTTGTTAGCTGCATTGCTGAGCCATATTACCAACAACATGAAAGATTTCTGTATTTAACAGGACAGGTGTGTAGTTTAAAAGATCACTTGACAGTTACCTTTTAAAAATGTTCTAGTAGCTTAGGTCGCCTAATTTGTTCTCCAAGTTGAAGGTAACAGCTAGCATAAATCTATAATTTCCCTTCTCTGGTGTTGCTTTAAGATAACCCTACCTGCTCCACTACATTTTTTCCCAATTAATCTATGAAGTTTGACTGCATTTAAGGAGGTAAGGACCTCAGGAGAAGCTATTGACACTCAAGACTTCAAATACTTTATTAAGATTTTTCTCACACCATGAATATTAAGTATTTATAGCTGAACTGGGCCAAGAAGAAGGCAGTGCTCAGGTACTTCAGCTGAATTGTTTCTGTAAGGTTGGCAGACCTCTGTTTTAATGACAGCGTAACTCTGCTCACTTAACATAACGTAGAAAAAAATAGTACGAGTGGCCATTTAAACTCTATTTCTCTGTTTCCCAAGTCTGCCTGAAACCTCTTGGAAATCACAGGGATGTACCTGAAAGCAGCTGGAGGTGTGTGTGTGTGTCTGGCTGCCACGGCGGGGTGTCCTGCAGATCACCCCACAGAGCTGGAGGCAGCAGCTGCTGCACGGGGGACGCTCTGTGCTGCTACTGCTGCAGTGACACTGCCTTGGATGGCTTTGTCTGACTGCACTGCTCAGGGTGGGTACATCTCTACATCTATACAGGTGTAGGAACATTTATAGATCAATCTCGATGTTTCCCTGGCAGGCAGGCACTTTGTGTACATTGCCTGTGTAAGTCAGATATGCAAAGTTTAACTTCAGGCTAAAAAATATAGGGCAGGTTTGAGGGAAAAGGTTGGAAGCCTCTAACATGACCATTATAAAGGCTTTAAAAATATTTATTAATGTTCCTTTGGCTAGGCCTAAAATAATCATAGATTAAATGTATCAAAAAGAGTCCAGGGATAACCGCAATATGGATTTATTTTTTTTTATGAAAAGAATGATATAAAACTGAAGATTTCCAGTGTGCATTTTGGAGCTGGTCTTTTAGGATTGAATGAAGTTGAGCATGGCTAACTTTCAAATTAAGATGGTTTAAGGTGCATGAAGAGACAGGAGTCAGATTGATAGCCAAGATATGAATGACTTAAAAGATGTTATGTAGAACATAACAGCTCTCTTCAAAAGTGAACTGACCAAAAATTATGAGGATAAGTGGGATGTGTCACAGGTAAAATCAGTAGTTGTAAGAAGGCTGGGAGACTATTAGTTGGCAGAATTTTTCTAGGACAACTTTCATTTGCAGATATCCCTTTAGTGGCTGCAGGCATTTCCTGCTTTGGCTGCAGTTTGCTCAGACGTGTAATGGAAAAAGGAAAAGATATTCAATGAAGTTAAATGCAGTCTTAGGAAAAGTGTGAATACCATGGGCTGCTTTAAGTCCAATGGAAAATGCATACATTCAGGAAATGGTATAAATTGGCATAACTGTATGTGATGGGAATATAGCCATTTACCTTAGGTGAGTACTTGGCTCCTTTTTGCTCATTTTGTGCCAAGACTTTCACACTCTCAGGGTGATTTAATTAATGTACTGCTAGCTATTTCTTGAACCCCACCTGGCAGGGTTCAGGGAGTTCTTCAGAGATGCTGAAAGTCCTGAGTAGACACTGGAAACAATGTACCTCAGAGGCTTTCAGAATTGGCCAGAGCATGTTCTGCACTACAGAAGACCAGACCCTTTGTGTTCAACTTCAGTGAAGTCAGTGTCTTGCATTTTGTTGCATAGTTTCACTTGTAATGGCCCTGATGCACTGAAGTGCAGCATTACTAATGAGAAATATTATGAAGAGCTGAGAGTACTAGGAAGCATATGTGGAACAAAAGGACAGACACCTATGATTTGGGACTATATAAATCCCTTTGGACAAGGACCACTACTTCTATTTTTATTTGTTTAACACTTAGCATGCTTAGGCCTGCCTCTGCAGCTGCTGTATTTATCTGTTTTCACCACTCAAATATGCACATCTGATACTTCTTGCCACATTTTAAAGCAGTATCTAATTAGGATGTAAAACTAAATTCTAGTAAATGACTGGAACTAACTATGTTCTTTTGAACACTGCCAGAACAGAATAATGGAGGAAAGAGGTGCAGACAACCCTCTGAACTCACTAATTCTGAGGTTGGCCACTACAGACAGGGCACATACTATTGCATGAAGAAACAAATATGTCAAACTTTGACCCACTGTTGAGCCAGGACACTCCTTGTGGACCTTCCTAGTAGAAAGTGAAGGAGGAAGCTGAATAAGGTGATGTCAATCCCCATTTTGTTCCCACCTACACACCATTTATAGGAAAGTTTATTTCCCAGAAGGCAGGGTTTTGTCTGAAATTGCAACACTAACTTAGCTTGCACTACAGGGAATTAATATGGGAAGGATTGAAGCCTGGGTCACTTATAGATACAAAATGCAGTTATTATTAGGAACATATAAAAAATGGCTAGCCTATTTTAGTGGGCTCACTACAGAGTGGTTCCATCTGATGAAAGATCATTCTAGACATTAACATTGCATCTGGGCAAATGTGTGCAGGTGATGGAGAAATTAGCCAGGGTAGTGAATAAGGAAAAAAAGTTGCCTCCGCCATGCAAGCTGAATGGCTTAATTAGGTTGTCATGATGAGCACAATGGATTTTAAGAAAACTAAAAAGAAAATAATACACATGGAACAAAATTGCAAGTTCTCTTTTGAGGATGTGACTTGGCAAGCAGTCACATAGAGGCATGTTTAGTAATCTGTGGTAACTGCCACATTCTGTGGTACATTCTGTGGTGAATGCTCAGAGGAGCTCCAAAGACAAGAAAGCAAATCTCCCACAGTTATCTGCAAGTATCTTGGAGATAAAAAACATGGCAGAGAAGTGGCTGTGCCTGTATGTGTAACACTGAGTATAAAACAGTATTTCCAATTGAAAATGTCACAATTCAGAAGAAAATTGGAATTTAGAAAAAGGAAAGAAATACAATAAAATGGAGTAAAATCTACAAGACAAGTCCCATTATATGTAAGAAATCAAACTTACAAGTTTAGAAGAGAAGATTACCATGGATAGAGATTTAAACACTGAACAGCTATGTGGTGCTGAGAGCTTTTTGACCTTTCCATAAAGGCATAATGAAATCTAATCACCAGGAAGTGGAGTTTGAGAAATGGAACATCAGAATAAAATGTAATTAAGATGATTAACTCCTGGTACCATCTTTCTACTGGATGCTCCATTCTGCCATCATGGTTTTGCATCTCAAGAAATCATGAGAAATTTATGTCCAGTTACATTTCAATTTAATTGTAATTTATGGAAAAAAATCTGCATGTGCTGATAGACAAGAAGCCAACAAGACTAGCTAAGAATGACCTCTGCATTATTTAAACTGCCTTGGTCCTTATCCACTTGTTGATTTTATGCTAAAGATCATGCCAAGCAGCTAATGCAAAGGATCACACAATTGCAAGAATCAAAACATTACTCTTTAAGCCATAAAAAAGCCTAAAAGTAAACAAAAATGAAGCCTACAATAATATCTTATTACAAACCCATTACTCATCCAAACTAAGACACTAATTTACAGGAGTATTTTAACCATATGAGCTGTTTGGATATATTTTGGCTTTCTTTCCATTATAGTGTATTTCACACCTCAGCTCAATCCATCAACTGTTTACTTCAGAACGCCAGGCTTATCATGTCCACTAGTTTTTTACCACCCTATAAATCTGTTTGTCTTTTACATTTTAAGGAAATACAGAGAGTTTCGTGAACACTATATTCACTACTGAAGATGAAGTTTTTCACATTGTTTGGAATCTTTGTTTCTTCTTGTTAAAATAAGTCTTGGGGTTAGAACTTTAATTTAGGTTAAAATTCCTAAAAAGAGCCCTCCTTAGAAATATATTAAGGATGGGTTGACCTTTGTAATACAACTTTTGTAGAAGAGTATGAGAATTTTTTATGAAGTACAACCCAGCTAGTAGGCCACTTTACCTTTGAGCAGAGCAATCATTACAAAAATGTTGAGCCAATAGGGGAGATACCTGTTATTATGCTGTTAAGGCGTGTGTCACAGTATCCAACTTACTCCTTAGCATCTGCATGCATCTAAATAAAAGGTATGAAGCCAATGTGATATTTCATTCATGTCTGGGAGACATAATTGAATAGAATCATTAAGTCATAGAATCATTAATGTTGGAAAAGACGCCCATGGTCACAGAATCCAACCTTTGACCAATCACCACCCTGTCAACCAGACCACGGCACTCAGTGCCATGTCCAGCCATTTCTTAAACACCTCCAGAAGTGGTGACTCCACCACACCCCTGGACAGCCCACTCCAAGTCTAAACCACACTTTCAGTGAAGAAATTCCTCCTGATGTCCAGCCTGAATCTCCCCTGGAGAAGCTTGTGGCCATTTCCTCTCATCCTGCCACTGGTTGCCTGGGAGAAAAGGCCGACCCCCATCTTGCTGTAACCTCCTTTCAGGCAGTTGTAGAGAGTGACAAGGTCTCCCCTGAGCCTCCTTTTCTTGAGGCCAAACCCCCCCAGCTCCCTCAGCCACTCTTCATAGGACTTGTGCTCCAGGCCCTTCACCAGCTCCGTTGCCCTTCTCTGGACTCGCTCCAGCACCTCAATGTCTTTCTTACAGTGAGGGGCCCAGAACTGAACACAGATTTGAGGTGAGGCCTCACACTCACCTTCTGCACTAAGTACAGAAGGGCAATCACTGCCCTGGTCCTTCTGCTCCCACTGTTTTGGATGCAGACAAGAAGATGTTGGAGAAAGTAGATTTAGCAGTAATGACATAGAGAATAGGCTTTGCTGGCAACGCAGCATGTGGGTTAAATTCCCATTTGTCACCCAGCTCCCCTGTGTCCCTATTATATCTGCTCCTGGTGGGGAGATGAAAGATACACATAGATCAAAAATTCCTTGTTTTGAAATTAAGATGTCCATTGAGCACCTTCAGCGAGAGCTGGATAAGTTGGTTGATTCTTCCTTCAGCAAAATGCTAATTTAAATTATTTGGGTATTAACCTGACTTCTAAGATGAAAGTTACTTGAGTCATGTGTTGGTTCTAACTAAGGTAGAGTTCAGCAGCCCTGCCAGTGCTGTGCTTCAGTTGATAACACAGCAGTGTTTTGGCTCCTGCTGAGCAGCACTGTCCCTCTAACATTCTCCCCCANGAGGGGAGGCATTCTTTAATGTCTGCCTTCCCACGGAACCACTACACGTGCTGAGGCCCTGCTTCCCGGGACGTGCCTGAACATCGCTTGCTGTTGGGAAGTAGAGATTGACTTCTCCTTCTTTTGCTTATGCACACACAGACCCTGCTTTTGCTTTTCTGTAGCTTCAATAAAAACTGCCTTATCTCGACCCACTGATTCATCTTGTCCTTTCCCCTGTCCCTCTGGGGGAGGGAGCTACAGGGCAGCTTGGTGGGCACCTGGCACCTAGCCAGAGTCAAACCATCACACCATGAAAACTATTCTATAATTGTGCATGGGGCCAGAAAAGGTAAAAGATAATATTTAAAGAAGAAGTGCTCCTATATGATTGCTGACTGTGCCGTTATTGTGGTTTGATTGTCTATTTTTGTGAATGATAAAATATGAAATTTGACCTAGCAAAATGATAAAAATCTGTCCTTGAAAATTATAAATAATTTGAAGAAACTAAATACTTCTCTATGTGTGACTGTAGGCACATGCATATGTGTGTGCTCATGTGATTGTCGGGGACCTACATGCTAACATTTCTGATACAGGGACATTTATCTAACAAACCACAATCAGACAAATCTCTACTTTAAATAGAACTGTGACCATAAGATAAGGCACATAAAAACCTGTCTTGCTATCTGGTACTATCAGGGCAAAGCCATGAAATTCTTATGGTAAATTGCTCCAGCAAACACATTTTTAGCAAAGCGCAGCGTCAGAGAGCTAGAGCCAGAAGAATTTAGAATAAAAAGAAGAGACACAGTTTGTGTAATGAGGTTAATTAACCACTGAAACTACTTAATAAAGTGCAATTGAATCTTCAGAACTTCAGTGTTCTCTAAAATATCTATCTTGCCTCGGACTATGAGCTTACAGTAAGAATCTATGCTGGGAGTCTGATCTTTCTATGGGATCATATCTTGGCCTTAAAAAAAATATTTTATTTCTTTGAAATAAAACTTGCAAATGGACTGTGGCCAGTGTCTGAGCACTTCAATCAGTCTATTCCCCCAAGCCCAGCCTGGTGGAACCTCATCTCATGCCCTGGTTTGTGATGCCTTGTTGGACACACACAAAGAAGCTGATCTCATTCCATGACATGGAAGACCCCAACCAAAAATTCAGATGGTCATGTCTTTTCTAAGAGGAGGAGTTGTATCATCTTCATCAAACACAGTCATGGGTAAGGAAGCAACTTGCTGGCTCTGGGAGGACACGACCTCCAGAGGTTCCTTGTGACCAAAATTTTCATGCGTCTGTATTACTTAAAATATGCATATCCTCAGTCACCAAATCTGAGTACAGTCACTGCAGTGCTTTTTTGTTATTTAGAACTTCCACAAGTAGAAATTAGTCTTACATAGGACTAATTAGGACTTTACATGACATTCATGATTAAGATAATTCAGACTTTGTTGACAAAAGGTTGGCGGTTTCCTCCGCATTTATGTCGAGCCAACTTATGCGGTCTTCGAAAATTTCAGACATACCTGAAATGAATGGTGGATACAGGTTTTTATAAACTCTGGAAATGAAGATTAAAAAAAAAAGTCAAATTCTGGACATTAAAAAATTTACTTTGAAGCACCATACTTGGCATTCTTTAAAAGTTTTTATTATTGAAGTTATTTTTAATACTTTGTTTAAAACAACAAAAAAAAATTTCCTGCTTATACCTACAAATATGAAAATATATAAAATTAAAGTTTGCAGTCCAAATAGCTGACCCAGCACGGTACTTTCAGCATCTGTATTTCCATTTTTGCTTTGTGTATCCTTCTACTCACAGAGCAGAAGAAAAAGAACAACACAATATTTGGTCATTCTTTGATGGGCAGATCTTCCCAGAAGCCAAATCAAATTCAGGGTTTTGTATCATCATTGTTTAAAAACTCACTGTAGAATAGATTCAGTAAGAAATCAAAGGCAAAATAAAACATATTCTTGTGTCAGGAAACATAGAGTGTATTATGTTGTCTGCGTACTAAAATAAAGACCATGAATCATATGTAAGAAATACAAATCGTAGGACTTTTCTGTGATTGTCAAAAATTAATTTATTTTATATATGTGTATATTTAAAACTCTTGCTCTTTTAATATCCACAAGAGAACTAAAGGTGCCTGGGAAAATAAATCATATGAGAATTTCAGTACTGGCTGCTGCAGAGCCCAGAGGAGGCTTGGACAATGCTTTGGAAAAGTGAAGTGTTGTGGAAAATATTACAGTGTTGTGGAAGAAGTAATAGTTTATTAAAAATAAGGGCTGCAGAAATGAAATGATGTGTGGTCTGGCAAATGTTTTCTTTTTAAAGTTATGCATCCTGCTCATCTAAAAATATGCTAGAAGAACTCAGAGCTGGTTGAGGACCAACAGCTGTACATGCCTGCTGAGCACAATAGTCAGAGTGAGTTGATGCAGATCTGTCCTTAGCACTCCTTTGATGCAGATCACAGCCATTTTTTTCTCTACAAGTAGAGTTATAGTGATAAAGAAACTGTTTTCAGAGAAATACCATATCTCTTTTAGGAATTATTTTTAAAGCAATTACCAGTATTTGTAGCTTTGTGAAAAACCCAAAATTACGTTCTTAAGTTACCTGTAGTCACAAGAGCAATGCTTTGTGTGATTGCCACGTTTCAGGATAGCAATCTGTGCCCTGAAATGTGTGTGTGTGCTGCTGTTGTTGCCTGACCTCAGGCCTGTATCACTTCCTAAATCCACTCTGAAGCAGAACGAGAAGCTGAGGCCACCAGGCGCACTCGTTCCCTAAGTTGCATGTCTGAATCACGAGCCCACAGGAAGAGTATGTGAACCCAACCTGTACCACAGCCTTAGCACAGTGTTTGTAGAGTTGGGAGCTGACAGCACCATGGCAGAGGAGCAGGAAACATTCTCAGTTCCTGTGGCTCTTAATGGATCGATCAGTGTTGCCCGAGACCTTTGCAAAAGCTATTCTTATCGAGTTGTCCTAGCTGCTATGAGTTGTTACTGGTTTGTTAATTGAAACATTTTGTATAAAGTGTCTTTCCGTTCACAATTGGAAGACATTTCCCCCTAAAATTCCTTGAAGAAAAATGATATAGTCTTTGTTATAGTCTTTGTTTTTTTTGAACTTGACTTTTCCACTTTTTGTGTGCAGGTTTGTGTAGACCTTCACAAAGATTTTATTGTAGTAAAGCCAGTTGGTGTGCTAGTGCCACTGAATTTTGAACACTTCATCAAACAAACATCAACATGCAATGAAATGAAAGGAATGATGCATTTCCAGAGCCTGAATTCCAGAGCTAGAGCTCCCTGACCAGCACAGAAAGCAGTCTGTTCCTTATTTCTTAACCTCTCCAGCACAACCGGCTGTGGTAGGAGTTTGAGGTGAGAATCTGATAAAAACTGAATGAGGGCAGAAGGGGATTCTGAAGTGGAAGAACTGCTCTCCGGAGCCTAAGGGGGAACCCTAAATAATTGACATAAAGGGCTGGTGCATCTGAAGACAGCAGGTGCTGAGTGGGCTAGATATATATCATTCCCTAAATAAAATGAATGTCAAGAAATAAAATTAGACCATAATCTTGCAGTGCATTCTTTCAGTATTGGTATTAAAAAGCCAGCTATGTCTTTTCTGTCATCCAGAGTTTATAAAAAATTATTAGATCCATAAGCTAAGTAATAAAAAATATCCAAAACTTTAAGACAAGCAGTCTTTATCTCCGCTTTGCAAAACTCAATTGTTTTGAAGATGCAATTGTAAATGTAGCTTCTCTGACTTCACATAAGTCACTTAGATAGGTTAAGTAACATTGTGGTTGAATTGCAAATCTTAAATCTTTCCCAGAAGTGAGGAGTTTGTAAAGGAAATAGAAGGGGGTTTTGGGATGGCTGTTGTCATCTGCTGTTGATACCAGCTTAGGCCTGACATTGCAACACAATCTAAACTAGCAGAGCAATCTTCTGTGTACTGCGTGGGAAAGGGTTTTCCTCAGTAGGAAGACAAATAATTCAACAAGTCCCTTCTAGACTTATTTTCTGTCTGTCTTACTGAATAATTGATGAAGATAGTTGAACAAAATCATCTCCAGCTGAAGCTTCAAGAGCAAAGAAAAAATGGCAAAAGTTTCTTTGAACTTAGGAATAGTTTTTTTTTGGATTAAGCAATGCTTAAACAGTACCAGAGGGATTCCAGAGGGTGCGTCTGTCCCCGTGACAAACCGCGGTGCTTTGGGGCCTTCGCGGGTGGCTCTGGCTGCGGCCGCTCTGCTCGCTTGGAATTCAGCCGGCATTGGGATCTACACCCCCAGGCACAGAGCTCTGTGCTGCAATCCACCCCTGTGTGCCACACTGTGAGCACCACTCGATCCTGGTAGAATCACTGATGTTTGCAAGAAATGTTTTGGTGACAGTCCCATTGACAGAGGCCTGACGCTTCCGACAGCCTGGATGCAACCTGGCACGTGGGATGGCCTCTCCGGTCTGTCCTGTCTCCAGCATTGTGCAAGTTCATTTGTGTAAGAGTCTGGGGCCATCTTGCCACAGATCTAAGGCATAAGTGCATGAGATCATAGAAAACTTTCTTCTGCCCTTTAGTTCAGAGACATTTAAAACTAAACATAATACATCCAAGATGTTGCAATCGACAATTTTCAATCATCAATCATTATAGCAATGGACTTCAAGACACAGTGAGAGGCATTTTTTCAACACCAAATTATCACAAGTTAGGCAAGGAAAAAGCAACTATGCCATGTTTTCATAAATCTCCAGTCACAGTGGTTTGGGTTATGGCCAGTTGATTAATTTAAGCATGCTGTGAGAATCTGAGCAGAGTTGCAGGCCCATCTTTAGGAAGAATTTTGTTGTTTCTTTAAGTTAAATTCTGCTTTGAGTACTTTTAAAAAAGACAAATTATTGTGACAAATTGTTAGTGTCCTTGGTTTGACTGTTTTTCAGATAATTACAATGCTGCATGCATTATATCTAGCTATTCTCTGCCTTCATGATTCACTGTTTTCCTGCACTACTTTCTTGTTGCAAACCTACATGTTTTACAGACAGTAGCTAGCTAGATTTCATAACATTTCTGTGTTAATTTCAAGACTTTCTTTCCATTTTCTGTATGGCAAAACTGTAGACATCCTTCATTTTATACTGATTTTAGATCTAATAAAAACATGGAGTAATAACGCTTTTGTTATAAAACTAATGAAAAGAGATCCTTCTGTATATAGCAATGAAGTGGAAGAAATCAACATAAACTCTCATGAAAAGAATGATTTTAATATATCAAACATGTATTTCACAGTATCTACACTTGTAATAGCACTTTGGAGTATAAGCCCAAAGGGTCTATTATTTCATTTCAGATGTAGTGCAATTTAGATCTTGCTTCTCAGAGAAAAAGGCTTTGAGAGATGCAGCTAGGGCACACGTTACTGATGCCAGGGGTTGCATGCTGGAGCTCAGTAGTCTGACAGCTTACTGCAGATAAACTCTGTTGGAAAAATTGAATTTTTGGTTGCCAATGAAGGGTGATTTTTCTCTGAGGTGGGGACAGATCTGATATCAAACAGAAAATTTCCCAGCTCTTTAGGGGAGGTGTGGAATGGTGACATAGCAGGCACTGACTTATCAAGCATCCCTGCTGTTTTGGTGGAAACACAACTAGAAAATTACTTTAATAATTTTCTGCAGTGATTGCATCCTCAGTTGTTGCCACAGTCTCCAAAAGGAGTGACCAGCCTATACAGGGAGTTGTTAGGAGTGCATGGCTAAGCTATGAAAGAGATTAAAGGGCAACCTAGGACTGTTTGCTCAGACAGGATTTGTGCTGATGACAAAGAGGAGTTCTTGCCTATGTGAGGCCATCAGGATTTGGCATAGTAATTTTCAGAAAAAATGAAGTGGATGAGATCAGTATCCACTCCCAGTTACACAGCAGTAAATTCAGAGTAACTTTATTCACTGACATCATAGGAGCTATTCTGGATTTACACCAGCTTGAGTGAGAGCTTATAATGCTCTATTGAGAATTTAAACTTCATGCCTGAATGTGCAAGAGGGAGAATTGGCTGAGTTATGCAGAGCTCGGCACAGACAATTGTGTCCAAAGATAACACTGAGGAGGAGCTTTTTGCCACCGTTCTTATTGTGCTTCTTGCACTATTAAATTCTGCTCCAGTTCCAAATGTATCTGTAAGAATGAAAGACTTGCAACTACAAATGGACTTTAAATTATTTATTGTTCCTGAGCTTATTCTCAGGATGATATCCAAGGGGTCATGGTTATTAATTCTGCATATTCCACAGATGGATTAGATGATCCACTAGGCTCTTCAAATGTCAATTTGTTCTTTTCTAGAATATATTATAGCAAAGATGTCCAGGATAGTCCTTAATACATTATCAGAACACTCTGTATTGTTGTGTTAAATACTTCTTTAATATTGAGTGGACCCTACCTCTGCTCCCGTGATTGATGATAAACCTTCCATAAGTCTTTGAAAATCAAACTCTCCAAAGAAGAGAAGCAATGAATGACCTATTTGGAATCACCTGTATTCTTCAGCTCAATGCCAGCTGAGGATGCCAGGAATTCAAATTCAAGTCCTTTATGGCTGGATATGTGTCATACAAGATGTGAGCCAAGAAAGGATCATCTAGCGAGGTAGCCCTGTGAAATATGATCGCTCTACCTCCACCACGTGTCTGATTTCCATACATCTATTTTTTCCTCCTGTTATCTCTAATATGTAGAGGCAGCTGTAAACTGTCAAACTAGGAATCTGAACAGAGAAGACCTTTATTTAGACAATTGTATTTGTGCCTTAGAAATTATTATCTTGCATTGAGAACCTGATTTATATGAGATTTTTTGTTAGCTGATGACCATCAGAATATTATTGCAATCACATGCTGGAATTACCTGTGTTTTTGGATATGTGTTTTTGGGTATGTGTTTTTTATAGGCAAGGTACCATGTCAAAAGAAGTTAGGTACAGCATCCATTTAGATTTCTTTCTGAATTTCACTAAGCATGTATGTAGCTTAGGCAACACCATAAGCATTTCCTCTGACCTGTTTGTAACCATTAAGAGAAAGGAAGTTTTCCTTAAGGAACTTAGAGTCTGTATTAATGGATATTCCTGAAGAGAAAATGGTTGAGAGTTCTTCCTACCACCTCTGCTTCAATTTACAGCTTGCATGACATGGCTGAAGTTTGCTTTAATTTTTGATATTTTCTTTGGGAAAAATGACTCTTGGCTCAAGTTCCAGTCCTTTGCATTCTGAAGCAGCAATTAAGCAATTAAATTGAAGCCTGTAAATAGCAAATGTTTCCATTACAAAACCACTAGCAACTCTACCTCTTTAAATAGTAGTGCGATAAAAATACCTCAGAAATTCTTTGTAATCAGATCTCTGACAACTACCGAATCTTTCTCTCTAAGATAAGGGGAAGAACAGAGGTTATGTAAAACCCATGTATTCCTTCCAAAACAGAAAGCACTGCAGTTTCCCAGCCACCTAAGTTACCTCTACAAAGCTTTATTTAGTATTACTGTACCTAAGACAGCACTGATATTGAGGTGCTTCAGCACCATCGGCTTTGGTTTGGATCACTGAAAAAAGACTCACGTCAATTTTTCTTGTTTCATCCCATCTACTTTGTGGTCTTTGCTCTCTCTTTCATTATACTCCAGATGTAAACAGATTCTAACTGCACAGCTTCTCTTCTATTGGTGCTGCTTCTTAAACACAGAGCATTTTTGGCTTTGGTATCAACATAAGGATAATTACCATGTGGTCTCCATTTGCTTGTAGGTTGAAGACCCCCACCCTAGATCAAAAACTGTTTCAGTTGACTGAAGCAGCATTTCTCAGCAAGTGGAAATTATGCATATCTGGCAGCTTTTCAGTGTAAAATGAGTCATCAAAACACACTGAGTGTAAGCATCTTCACCCTTCCTTCCCCCACCTCTTAATCCAACGATGGCTAAGCATGGAATAAAGCTTCATCTTCAGTCTGTATACAAAACATAGGGGTACAGAGATAAACACTTGATTGCAAAGCAGTCGTGTAATGAAAAAGCATATAATTTGAATCAGATTGGGCTGAAATTAAAATTGCAACAAACTATTTTGTCAAGTTTCAAGCTCCAGAGGATAAATTCACCCCTTTCCTAATTTTCTTTTCTTCATCATTTTTCCCTCTCACTCCCCCTCCCTTCTCTCAGGAGAAGGAGAATTGTCCCTTGTTTTTTTGGCTTCTGATAAAAAAGAAAGGTTAAAGAAATCCACTAGCACTTATATTTCAAATAAAAAAGTAAAATTTAAAAAAGAAAATGCTGTAAATGTTTCTTTAAAAATGTCAGCGATGAAATGTAACAGGCTCTAGAAGATTCTATAACTGCAAAGTGATATGCAGGGCAGTATATGGAATAGGGAAGGGAAGGGAAGGGAAGGGAAGNAAGAGGGATGGAAAAGGAGAGGAGGCTGAGGAAAATAAACCTGTCCAGGCTTGGAATGTTCGGAGGGTCCAGGGAAGGGAAGGGAAGGGAAGGGAAGGGAAAGGAAGGGAAGGGAAGGGAAGGGAAGGGAAAGGAAGGGAAGGTAGGAGCTGGTGACTATCTGAATTGAGAAGCTAAACATCTTAATGGATGCAGGCCTGCAGAAAGTGTATCTGTACAATTTTATTAAAAAAGAGAGGATTGTTTCGTTTTTTGATCCTGTCTTGTCTTTACTCATTCCCAATCTGTAAACTTCTTTCCATTTATCTAGCAAATCTGAGCTTACAAGCACTTCTTTTTTTTATTTAAAACTCAGTACTTTGTTTTAAAATTACATGTATATTTTTAAAACGTGTATCTCCTTGCAAGGCATCATTTTGCCTCAGAGTACACTGGTATTTCATGCTTTCTCTTGTTAGGCTCACACTGTGTCAGGGCTATAAAAGCTGCTACTGTTTATTCACATTTGAGGAAGGAACAAAGGGAGCTTTCTGCAGTCCGTGCACCTGGAATGTGAAGTGAGAATGGTAACTTCTACAGCCTGCTTCTGCCAGGTGGCAGCCCCTTGCTGCATCACAAAACCAGAAAAAAAGAGTGGGGAAAATGTTAAATGTTTGGTTGCATTTTATCTTCAGGCATTGACCTTGTTTTATGTTGATTGAAGGTTTCATTTTTAGATTTAAGAGCCATTCTGTTTGAGTTGCTTAGCCACCCATCACCACAATGCAAGAGAATCATCAGCCCCTGTAGGATTGTGCAGCAAAGCTAAAGCAGACGAATTGTAAAGTTTCTGTAGAATTTGTGTTATCATGATGCGAAATGCAGACTGCACTTTAAGTAGGCAGAACAGGAGAAGCTCTCTTAATGGGTTTAGATGAAACAAAAAGATGTTAAAAACACATTTGTGTTTCTGCCAAATCTAAATACAACAGCTACTTGTTTCCTCTAACAATACTTAACATTCATCTTTTTTCAAGAACTTTTTAATATTATGTAGCTATCAGACACTACTCAGAGCAGATTAGGTAAAAGAAATAAGTAGAGACTTGTTGCTCTTGCTTACCCCCAGGTGCAATGGCAAAATCCAAGGCTACAATATTTTCAAACGTGTTTTTAATTTATTTAAGTTTTATCTTCTCTTACAGAAGATTTGCTCTTACTTGAGCTGATGGTTTTGCACTACAATATTGGAAATAGCATCTAGCTCATCTTTCTGTTGAACTGGTATTGAAAAGAGCTTGCATGCCAAAAAAAGGCCAGAAAAACTTACTATGTGATTTTAGAAAGCACAGTTGAGATCTGGCAGATGCAAAGATCTAAGAACAGTCCTGAAGTTCTAGCAAAAGACTTTTACTTCAGTTCTGAGGAGACTGATAACTACAGAAAAATTAGAAAATAAAGTATTTGGATAAATACAACTTCAGGATTGGTTCCCCAACAGATTTTTGGAACCAAAGTCAGAAGAACTTCTCCTGTATTCCCAGGATTAACGTTTCATGTTATGTTTCAAAAGTTGCACTTCTGATTTTTATGTCTTTATGTTCTAACTATTGGTTTTTAATATTCTAAATCCCCTTTCAGGCAATAAAACCTTTCCAGTAGTTCAAATGGAAGTAAAATTTGCCAAAAACTAAAAACATCTCATCAGTATCTTGAGCTTCATTTCCTTCAAATGATCAGATAAATTTAATCTTTCTCTGTTTACTTTATGTACATGAATATCTGGAGTAGCTTACATCTTTTACCAAAGCTTCATCCTGATTGCCCTTGAAAGACAGATCTTAATCTTTCCTCATTGTCTTCTACTTAACAGAAACACAGATCACAGATGTATTGTTTGAACAGCTTTTTTTGCCCTTCTAGACACATAAAGCCCACCCGTTCTTCTGGGATTCTCCTGTTTTTTGGAAGCTCTTATTTGCACCTGGGCTGAAATAATCCATGGGGGAAAATCAAGTGGCTGGGATTAGATCAACTACCTTGTGCTTTCACTGTACTTATTCCTGAGCATCTTCATCTCCAAAAGCCTAGTGAAAATGGGTTAACTAGCTTTGTGTAAATATAGGGGCCTCATTAAGATGGGAAATCTTTTGTTCTGCTTTCTTATCCTTTTATTTAGCAGGGATGATGTAAAGTGTGTGAAATTCCGTATGCATCTGGTTAATATATTTCAGAACAGTCTGAGCAACATACAGCTTGTACTATGGAGATTTACAGAATTCCCTTTACAAGCAAGTTCATTTCTCCCTCCTCCTTTCCATCTCCTTATGTGTTTTTAAAAGTGTCAGCCTTGACATTTAGCTGCTCAGTTTTGTGTCTTCAATATGGTTTGGTCAAATCTGATCAATTGTGATGTGATGTTCAGTTTCTTTCTGGATTCTTGTATTTTTACTTCTCCTATTTTCTTTGTCCCGGTGCATGCATTAGAGTACATAGAAAAACCTGACCAGTGAACTCCTTATTTTTTTTAAACCTTCTCCCATATACTTCCATTTAGACTATGCACTGCCTATTTCATGACTTAATTTCCACTTACCTCCTAATTTCAGCAGCTTTATTCCTGCCTTTTGTTCAGTTCTCTATGATATACCTCATATTCCACAGTCACCATGTTCTTTGTCTTAAAAGGAAGTAAAGCTTTGTGAATTAGTCAACTTGTCTAGCTAAAGCCAGTCAGTCCTCGTGGGAAATAACAGCCACCCTATGAAAAAAGGTCCTCTGGACCATGGTCCATCACAGCACCATTCTTTCTTTGCTGCTGGATTGGTTACAAATTATTCCCTTTGTCAGTTTGGATTTCACCACAATTTGTTGAATGTGTTTTCATGTAATTCCAGTTGTCTGTCTGCTCATTATCTCCGTTTCTATGCTGTGAACACTTGTGTTCATCCGTCACTCCTACCCTGCTTCCTCTTCTACAGGCGTTTGTCTCTTCAATGTTTGTATTTCACTCACTGTCCCTGAAAAGATTTTGCTTCAAGCCAAAATCTTGAGCCATAATCAAGAAGCCTAAGCAAGCTCGTGGTCTTGCTGTTATTATTTTTACTTCACCATTCCTTCAGAGCAAATCTTGCTGGTTTTGCAAAGTCTATAAGTTTTGTTAGAGTACCCAGCATAGTGTCAAGCACCGTGTAATTTACAGATCAGTATAAATGAGAGCAAGCTGAAAAGTAATGCCTTGTTGCCTGCTATTCCCACCTAGTGATTATATAATCTTTTTTTTTTGTAGCCCATTAATTTTTGCTAATCTTTCCTCTCTACTGTGCATAGCAGAGGCTCTTGAGCTGTGAGGCTACTTTTCTAATTAATAATGGTCACAGAACATTCTGCATTCTGTTCTTGTAATTTACAATGCTGCTCCTCCAAGTACAGCAATGCACCTGCTGGGTGAAAGGATGGAGCTGTAACATAAAAATAGCAGGTGAGACAACATTCACCAGTTACTTCTCACTACTTTCTTACCCAGCTGAAATCCAAAAAACCAGGCAACAAAAGCAGGTTACCAAACAATAAACATAATTTAATCCCCTGTTAATCCAGTCCTTCCCCTATTAAAAGTCCATGCAGCTTCAGCACAGAAACCTATTTCTTTGACTGACAGACATATTAAATCACACATCTTCATGCAAGTGACCACAGTTACAGTCACGACACAGTTTAATCATGAAAAGGTAATTATTTATAATGGTCTTGAAAAAGAAGCTTAGGACCCTGTTTATAGAGAAAATGGATTTAATTTCTGAATCTTTGATTTAAAGCCAACAGAAAATTGTCTTTAATTTTAGGTCTAGTTGGACAGGTAGAAACCAGCATCAGAAAGGAATATAGCTTTATTACATTTTGTTGGAAAACACTGATTTCTCTATTAACAATTTTCTTGGAAAATCATGCATTTTAATTTAAAAATGCTTTACACTTTGAGATAGAAATTTATTATGTATAACTATAGAAAAGCTCAATCCACCAACATGACAGTTGGCAAGCTAAAATTGACTGGGACAAAATTAGAGTAAGAGACAGAAAGTAATAATTGCTTGACCTGCAGGTTGCAGAATAAAGAATAAGAGATCAGCTCCAGTTATATCCTGTAAAGCTTCAAAAGCTTCCAATTGAATCTTAAGATTCATAGGTTATTTTAAAAAATCAGATTTGGTTTATAAGACTTACTAGCTTGGAAACAGCACAGTAATAAATAAAGACTTGCAGTAGACCAGAGGTGAACTGGGACTGAATAAATTTCCCTTAATATATATCAGTCAAAGGTGGTATTAAGCAGAGCTTTTTGATTATTAAGATATAGGGAAAACTTGCAAGGAGAACAGGGGAAGCTGTCAGCTTCAGGAGTTTAAAGCATGAATATGTCTATCTGGCGATACATTGGTTTTCCTCAGCTCATCTGCTGAAAGGCCACCTCCACGTCCTGCTGATGGACAGAAGCTTCCTACATCTGCCTCCTCGGCCCCTTTAAACTTTGTTTAAAAGTTCAGTTCATTTGTGTACTACTGCTTTACCTGACAAATATTTTTCTCCTGAAGGCGGGCTCACTCAGTCCAAAGTGGGCATGCTTTCATTTTTCCTACTGAACATGCATTTATCCCATTTACAAATATCCCTGATAGATGTGAAATTTTAGTTAAGTTATCCCATGAATAACATGGACAACTTGTAATGTTTATCTCCTTCGCATTGGCAACCTGGGAAGGATCGTGACTAAAAGACACATTTGTGCAATAAATTACCCTTAAAAAGTGGAGAGCTCAAATGATTGAGGAGCAACAGGGAACAAAGGAAAAACAACACTAAATATTTTTGAAATAAAGGCTTTTTTCCCCTCTCCAATCTCCTCCTAATGGATTTTTCTCTTGCAGATGCCGGGGTATAAAGCTTTTCCTGCATATGACTTCCTGGGCACCTTCCATGGGCCGACATTGCAGGCTTAGGGGTTTCCAGGTGGTTGGGACACCCCAGTGCCATCACAGATGTGTCAGCTGGTGGCTCTGGCAGGAGGCTGAGTGGTCAAGAGGTGACAGCCCCCACCCCCAGATCCAATTAAACATGCTTCACTTATCAGCATCCTGAGGCACCCCACCCCTCAGCACCATGAGGATGTGCACCAAAGGCCACGTTCCCCCCCAGCCTGATCAGTTCTGCCATGAGCTCATGTGCTGCTGGGGTCATTTCCACACTGGGCACTTTCAAAAGGAAAGGCATTAATTTAAACGTCTGATATCCTTAACTCCAAAATCTGGACACACTTAGCAGTTCCTGCATGTCAACCCACGCAAGAACTGAACTGAAGATGGATAGTAACTTAAGTGGAAGAATGGTGTACTAAATTATACTCCTGGCATCTCTTTAGCAACACATTTCAAAACACTATTGAGATATTATAGTGGACTGCTCAACATCAACCCTACTAACTAGGGCATGCAATCATGTGACTACTCTAATGTTTAAAAAGACCAATCTGTATCCATACTTTAAACAGTGTCCTTAGACCACGCCAAAATCCCAGATATGTCATGTATTCTGCCCTTCTGCAAAATATACCCTGCACAGTTCAAGCCCCTTAGGAGTGTCTGCAGGCTGCACTCATGACCATGGTGTGTAAACCATGGGTACACTGTTTTCCTACAGGCAGATTTCTGTAAGAACAGATCAGTTTTGTAGCAGTTGATAGAGAACTCTCCAGACAATACTACAGGGATGCGCAGTTAGGAAACATTATCCATTTTTCCTAGCAAGCCTTCAGGTTAGGAAAAACAAATAACTGAACTCATGCATCTGGAGCTCATTTACAGCTCAGCTGCAAGGTGTGTAAAGGAAGAAGGCAAGAGGGGTGCCTTTTATAGTGAGAGAAGGAAATGGAAATATAGGTGCTGAAATAGGTGGCTACGCTTTCATCTGAGTGAGAGGAGAGCTTTGTAGTGTTTTTGTTTGAATGCTGGAGAAAGGTAAAAGTGCAGGTTGCTATTTTTTTCAAATTTTATTCCAGTAAACAGGAGAAAGAAGCTGTACTGAAAAAAGAAAACATTCAGGATAACATGGAACTGCACAAGAAGAAAGAAAATGCTATTTTCTATTTTTGAATAAAGAGCTCAGGCAATGCCATTATACATTTTTTTTTTTTGATCAAAGATAGATGCTTTTTCTGGAGTCATGCAATATATTAAGAGTTTGGCTCTGTTGGTGGTGTACTCTTTGGATGGAAATATTGAGAGAGTTTTCAAAGGCATCGCAACTGGGTGAAGTAGAGTTGAATTTACTTTCACTTGAATGAAATATTCAAGTCAGATTTGTGAAGGGCAGCACTGTAATTTTACAAAGAGAATGAAATATAAAACTTCCGTACCTCCTCTATTTCTTCTTAATATATAAAATAATCTATAGTTCCACACTTTCAGTGTAAGCTCAGTTTCCATTCACAGGTTTCTAGACCTCTTTTCCATCTAATATATGTGAATTTGTCTCACTTCTATGCTTTTATGTGCACACACAAAACCCGTTTGCTCTTGTTCTGTGTGCTGATGCGGGTTTTGGTGGCTGCATTCTCCTGTATCAAATAACACACCAGGAAAATGAAATCTGAGCGATTTATACGTGAACTACCTAGTCACAAATAACTTGGGATTGGAATGTTAGCTTAAGATAACCAAGTTTCAGTGAATGGTATTAATTGATGAGATTTTATTGAGAACCTGAATCACCCCTAAGAAAAATCTTAGGGTTGTGCCTAAATGCTTGGTGGCCAGAGACATACCCAGGTTCTGTGGCTCTAGAAATCTGAGATGCTTCCTTCTCTTCTCCTTAGGACCTGCTACTCCTGTCTTTTTCTGCCTCCTGCCTTAGCCTACTACATAGACCTGACCCTTCCTTTTTTGCTTTTCTCCCCCGATTCTGATCTGGTTTGTGCACCCAACAATCTACCCTTCCATTAACTCTCCTCTTGTTATCTGCCTACTTCCGTTCCTGATGCCACCTCAGAGTTTTTTTCTTATTGCCCCACACCATTCTTTTTCTTTGTTCTTAACTCTCTGCGTTTCTCACCCTCTGCATTTAATCAAGTCACCATCTCCCCCCACTGAGTCACTTGCCGGAAGCAGAGAGATCTGATAAGCTCAGCAGACAACTCTTACTCTGTTTCAACTTTAAGAATCACAGTAGTGGTAGTAGCTGTTGACAGCTAAAAAAAATTAGTTTCTGGGAAGGTACTTACACTACACTCCTCTGTAACACACATATTCTACAGTGAAGGTTTGGGAATTTTCATGGAGCCAAGCTGGATCAGTGTTTTTCCTGGAATGATCAGAGATGTCACAGGCATCTGTGTCCATAACACATTTTCAAGACACTTCACAGCATAGAAGTGCAACACTTTTCGATGAAACCGAGATAAAAACATATTTAATATATAAAAAAAATAAAGAGATTGCTTCATATTTCATTCTTGGGAAAGGACAAGTTGTGTTAGGTGAAGCTTTCCGAGAAAATTCAACTGAAATAAAATTCAACTAGTGTTTTTGCAAAAATGTTAACAAATGAAAGTAAAATCTTAACATGTGAAATGGTGCATTACTTCTGTGCATGTTCTGCTACAAAAGGCATGCTGGTGCTGCCCTGTGCCGTGCTACAGAGTTAAGTTGACACAGCTCAGACTAGGTTTTGGTGGCAGAAGCAGAAGTGCCTGGGCTTGCACTCCTGTTTCCTGGTGTCATCAAAACCAAAAAGCTTTTGCTCAACTATAAATTGCTTCTGTGTGAACATTATGCAGTATAGAAACAGGACACTGCAGGTGATGCTTATGTGACAAAATGCATGCATTTATGACTGAGCTGCTGTACGCATTTCCTTTATGGTTAGTGAGAAATATTATCATTTCTGAGTGTGACTCATCCTACTGTAGATATCAACATCAGTCTAGACATGCCTCTATTTTTCAATTGACTTTAAAGGAAGGCCATGGTGACTAGCTCAGGTGGAGACACCTAAAGTGAAAAGAGACAGACCTACACCTTCCATCCATAATATAGTGGTTCAAAATAGAAGATGACTTTTACTCTCTGCAAACACACAGGAATCATGAAACCATGCTGAGGGAACACTGTGCAATAGAAGTCAGCAGCAATCTTTAAGTGTTCAAATATCATGGACACACTTCATGGGAGCCCCCAAAATGCTGAAGAACGGAGACTTACTTCCTGAAATCAAAGAGCAATCTGCAATGCCCTCATCTTTGTGGGAAATCCACAACACTTCTTAACAGAGGAAAAAGACAAACTATCCTTTACACTACCATCACAGATGGACCAACTTCACAGGGACCAGCTTGTAAGACCAGCTCATACAGAGCAGCAGCAGAATTTCAGCATTTGGGTCTGCACAGCTCTCAACTCTGAGCTGTGACCTCTGGGGAAACACATTGAGAGGAATTTGCCATGACACCTCTTGTTATGTGTACAGCTTTGGCTTGATGCATTTTATATATGAAAGTGCAATGTAGAAACAAATTGCCCTCTTACTCTGGCTTTTCTTTTTCCTCCTTAGTGCAAGAGCATTCTTACTGGCCCTAGTGAAAAGTTCTCCAGTGCATTGCAGGCAGAAGCAGGAAATTTGCTCTCCCCGTGGTTCAAACAGAGTCAGTACTAATGACACAGCATAGTGAAAGGGAAAAAAATAAAAGAGAAAAAAGAAATGTTTAACACTCAGCACTAGAGGAGAGTGAAAACAGAACACACTTTGAAGCATTTCCTTGCTGCAGCATAGCCCTGCACAGGAGATGTTCCACAGTCAGACTCAACACGTTTTGAAGTTTCTCTGTTTAATCTTCAGGTCAGGTTTTTAGCACTGTGCTTTCACAATATAAAAGAATAAAGGCCCAAACAAGGCAAGAGGAAAAAAAACCTAGGAAAGTGTGAGACTTAGTAAATCAAACTGTCTAAGAAGTAGAGCATCCAAGGTGCTTTAAGGACTGGTGCAAAGTTTTGTCTTAGACAGGAAAAGCAGTATCTGGAGATAGTTCTAATAACCAAACATCATGCCTCAGCTGGGTGCTAATAAATTATCTCATTAATGATCTGAAAGCCAGGTTGGATGGGGCTTTGAGCAACCTGGTCTGGTGGAAAGTGTCCCTGACCATGGTAGGGGGTTTGGAAGTAGAGGATCTTTAAGTTCCTTCCAACCCAACCCATTCTGTGAATCTATGACTAAAATCAATCTTAATTGCAGGGTTTGTGCAATGTGAGTAAACATTCCTTTCCATAAAAGATAAAGAATAGAGCTAGAAGACAAAATTGCACACTCAGTGTAAACTATCGTTCTGAAAGTTTAATTAATATAGTTAACCACTGTATCACTGCAAGTGCCTCTCTCTCAATTGTGATTCTGAGGAGGATGTGAAAAACTGCAAAAATTCAAAATCTTCTTAGAGACTCCTTTTATTACTGTTTTGAACTGCATGTAGTTCTGACAACTTGTGAACAAATTCCAAGGCAAACTTGGACTAACCACAGAGTGCTTCCCTACAAAAGCAGTCCATCCCTTGTGGGCACAACGAATGAGGATCCCCGGAGGGCACTGTCTCCCTGCAGAGGCATTGCAGTGCTCGCTCTAAGGTGGATTGCCAGGCAGTCTCTCTTGTTCAAACACAGAGGATGCAAGAGAAGATAGGAAGAGGCAGGCAAGAGCAAATGAAAACTTCACTGTGTCCAGTGACAGCAGCCTACAGCAGGTGCCTAGGGAAGAATATATGAATGGCCAAAATATGGTATATTTGGCTATAGCGCAGACGGGCCCAAAGCTGTGGCATCTGAACCTGCTCTGGATAGCAGAGCAGGGCAGCTCAGGAAAATGTAAAGTACAGAACCAAAATTCTATTTATTAAGCAACAGGCTGAATCATGATATATGAGTAATGTTTCATATACTAAATTGGAAATCAAACATCCAATAGTAGCATTATCGAAGAGAAGAGAAAACTTCCCATTGTCTTCAGGGTATATTAAGGTTTATTCCAAGCCCAAAACAAGTAGTAGTAATGAAAAGTAAGCCTACCTCATCTACAGCGTTTAACATACCTTGTTTGACCAGTGCAAAGAGTTCCAGTTTTAGCTAAAGGGCATTCTTTGTTAATAATTATATTTTTACTGGTGCCTTACTCACGAAATTTAGTTCATGCACTTGTAAACTACATAAAAAAGGCAGCACGGTAGATAAAATACAAAGGAATGGAATCTGTTAATCTGTAACTACTGCTTTTCAAGGAAACCCTTTGAAGCAAGTACTGTTAGGGTTTTTCACTACATGCAGAATGTTAAATAAAAAATTAAAAGGAAAAGTGAGGGTCAGTTCTGTTCAGTTTTGTTTTTTAAACAGGAGCACTTTTTTTTCTATTGTACCCAGAATATTTCTAAGTTTAATAAAATAAGTTTTACATTTTATTTAGGTCAGTTATATACTATTTTTAGTGTAACCATACATTTTTGACCTTGTAATGGAACCATAGAATGGTTTGGTTTGGAAGAGAGCTTAAAGATCCAGTTCCAACTCCCCTGACACGGACAGGCACATCTTCCTCTACACCACATTGCTCAATGCCCCATCCAGCCTGGCCTTGAACATTTCCAGGGATGGGGCATGCACCGGCAAACTGTTCCAGTGCCTCACCACTCTCTGAGTAAAGAATTTCTTCCTGATGTCTAATCTAAATCTCTTCTCTTTCAGTTTAAAACCATTCCCCCTTCTCCTATCACTATCTGCCCATGCAAAAACTTCAGAAAGATCTTTCTAAAATCAAAATTTAAAAAAAAATCATTACAGAATTCAGAGCTATTACAAAGCTGATTAATTCTGAAGTCACTATTGACATAAACAGATTTGCTATGAAAGAATGTCACTGTGGCATTGGGATTTGGCCCAATGTGTATGAGTGTGGAGCTTAATTCTATAATGCAAGCATTCAAAGAATCAATACATTGTAAAAACCCAGATTCCAATTGCCAGACTGAAAAGACTGGAAAGAATTATAACCATATTAGGAAACAAAACCCCTTATTATGTTTCAGGCAGTAGCAGGTTCTTTTCTCAGCCAAGTCACAGAGCAACCTTCACCTTTTTTACAGCTCAATTGCAACTCGGCTGGGGATTTGCACACAATGAGGCTGTTTTCACCAGCAGGGTGATGGCTTTCCACATCTGCCCTGTGTCAGCCTCGAGGTGGTGACTGGCACTGAGGAAATTGTTATCGTAAGGTGGGTAGGTTTGACGGATTTCCTTTCAGCAAAGCAAAACCATATGGCAACGCAGCTCTTGCTTAGGAGGAGGCACGCCAGGTAAGGAGGGGAATGCCAGGAAATGGTGATGAAGAAACATCCTCAGACATCTGCCTTACCTGTTTGCACTGCTCCAACAGATTGCTGCAGCAACCTTGCAGAGGCCTCCTTGCTCTTCAGGAGGACACATTGAGGCAGAATTATTTATTGCTCTGGTGATCCCTGGTGAAGAATGGCTGTGTGACAGCTGAGTGTGGCTGTCCTGGTCCAAACAATGTCAAACTGAACCTTTTGAGCTCTTGATGACTCAGATAACAGCCAAATTCCCAGCTAGAACCATTTTACAAATCCTCATGTTTCCAAGGACAGGGCAGTCCCTGTTTCCATGGGATCTCACATTTACTGCTATGACCAAACATATCCCTTGAACTAATTTGCCAACACTACCATCAACAGAGCAATTATGTGGCAATTGCAACTGAAATAATTTCTATGAACCAAGAAAGCAATTTAATGCAGAAAAATTTTACATCATAAAATAGACTTTATACTGTACAAGTTAAATAAACAACCTTTCTTGATTTACAGAGACAATCCATGTTACACCCCAGTCCAAAGTTTTCATCCACCATTAAAAAGCTTAGTAACTCATTTAAAACCTTAAATCTTCTGTTTTTTACCCGATGCCTGCATGTAACCAAACAAAAGAAACTATCTGTTTTGATATTGTTTCTTCTCAGGATAGCTGCTTATGCCCATTTGTCTTCAAATTTACAAAACCTTTTCTTTTGGACAGGAGTCAAACAATGGTATATCCCTGAGTCTATTTTGGCTTCTACTAAAGGTTACATATGGTCACTCCATGATAGGGTGATCATGGAAGATATATGTCTTACACATCTGCTTGAAAGGCTGAATGAACATGATCTACCAGGAAGCTGATCCTCAGCCATAATTCTACTGAAATAAACAGAATGCAGTTGGAATTTATGCTAGCAGAGGATTTTTACTCTGCGTTGCCTTCCCATTTCTGCCTAAAATGTTCACATAAAAACTTTCGTTACCTTGTCTTTAAGGTAGAAATTAATAAGACAGAGAAAAATTGTGTTTGTATGGCTGAAGGGTGTATTTTAGGCTCTAAAACAGATTATGAAGTTCAGAGATATACATACAATGCAGTCAGGGATGTATCAAACATGGGAGACTGTCAAAACATATAAAAGGAGTCATTTAGTCACATCATCTAATGCAGCTGGATTACTACAAAGATGGTGAAAGAGGTGACAAAAAATCTATATATAAGAGAATATGAATTTACAGTTCCTTACCTCACAGCTTAAAGTACAGCCCCACAGCTACTGCTTCAGGGGATTGAAGAAAGAAATAGCTGTGCTACCTATGAAACTTTGCCTGCTTTTTTGGAGCAGCCAGCTGGAATCGGCTAAAACGCAGAATGTCACATCAGATCTCACACAGATGAGAGGTTTGCTTGCTTTCCAGTAGAGATAACAATCATGATGAGCCAGCAGAACTTAGTCTGCAGCAATATGAAAGACACAGTGTGAACATTTGCTAACTTTCAATAACAGGATGAGCCAACCTGTTAAGAACACCACACCTTTGTAGGGCCATGAACTTATTCATTCTATATTTTTGGTTTATAAAACAATGCTAAGAGCATGACTTCTTTCTTCTTGGCTTTTGTGCACCCAATTCCTAGCCTGGGTCCTAACAACCACGGTTTCCAGAGAATATGTTGTGCTGGCACCATGACAGGGTTTTTTTCCCCCCAGCTTTGGAGAGCCTGAAAATTCCCCTTTTTTTTTTCTTTTCCTGAAACAGCTCACTCAAGTGCAAGCGAAATCCTCCACAGATGGGGGACAAGTTTGACAAACAGCAGTAGGAGAGGTAATATTTTATAAAGAAAATGACAAATTATTCCAAGAAAGAAATTAGGAAGCAGGAATCATCTCAGGCGTATGTGGAACCACATTGTGATGCAATCGAAAATGTGACTGCATTATGGCTGGTGGTTTGATAATGAAGGGAAAGCTGTGACGCTCATTTGTGACAATGTGAAAAATTAAAAAGACAGAGCATGTTGATAATGAGCCTTGATTATTCTTTCTTTTCTTTTCCCCCCTATTTTGTCACCTTTGGTCTACTTGGCATTCACCCAAAACAGAAGACTGACAGTCATTTCTCTTTAACAATCACTCTTGGAGACTCAAGAACCACTCGCTTTTCAGCTCTGTCAACAGGGAATCATTAACACTGAAAAATAAATATATATATATATGCTTAATTGTTTTTACTGAAATAAACACTCTGGGTACCCCCCGCCGTTTAATGAACATGCACTGGGTTAACTACAAGGGCTGCTACCATTGCCATCTCTGATTGCTTGCTAGTGGCAGATGAAAGATTAAAACACACGCATTTTTTCGACAGTAAATATGATTTCACTTTTTTGGCTTCCACATGAACCCATCCTTTTCAAAGTAGGGCAGACTAGTAAAGGCTGTCAAAATAAGGCTAGCAAGTAAGTGGAGTAGCAGCTCTCTACAGAGTTTGATTATTCTTCTGTGAAAGAGTCTGTAAACAAAACCTTTAGGCTTTTGTCTACTAAACAGTGCTTAGAAATTCTTCCAGCCTAGCATTTTTAATATGTGGGAACATGACTGTAGTAGGATTCAAGAGCACTCAACATTTTTGAAAGGAAGGCAATTTATTTTTGTAACTAAATATGGCCTCAGAAGCCAAAATGCAGACAAAAGACAACTTTTTTTAAAGAATACAAATGCTCTGTATGCTCTGAGCTGTCTGAGAGACATATTTTCTTTGCCTGGACTATACATAAGATAATAACAGAGCAAAAATTATTTTCAAGTATCAATTAATATGAATTTTGAGTTTGGAAAGTGAAATTTTATTGAAAACATATATTCCAGCCTTTGTGCTGTGGTAAGCCAGCTAGCCTGAGGCCTGATATCCCTTCAACTAACAGTCAATTCTTTGAGATGGCCAGAACCTTCAGAACACACTACGTGCATTGCAGGGAATGAAGACTCAAATCTCTTCCCCTTCTAGAAAAAATATTTGATCTAGGGCTGGGAGATGCTTTTCCTCACCAGATCAATTCATCAGTTTCTGAACACAGCCAGCAACTGGGTGCAAATTTATGCATGCCTCAAAGCAGAAACTGATGGGATATTTCCATTGGAATTCTTCCCCTATATACATGGGACATGTCCTTAAAAGGAAGTTAAATGTTCCTGAACAGTCCTTTGACACTGCACCCATAGCCAAATCTAATCTATATCATTAGGCTTTTCTAGCCTCCATGTAGGCATCCACATCAACACTGTCATGTGGAGACAGTCTCTGGTTTGTGCAAAGTCCTGAACCAAGGCAGGGAAATGTTTAGGATGGTGATGGCGGATCCGAAACCAGAAGAGGGCAAAGACTGCTGATCATGTAAAAGAATAAAAGATTTGAGTTCCAGTGCCTGGAACCTTTCCCTGGCACAGTTAAAGTTATTATGGATGTAGCCATATGTGTCAAGGTGCTTTAGACAGCAGCTAAGCCTGGAGTTTGTCACTGCTGGCTTTGCCTAAATATCAGCTTTAGATGTCTTAAAAGGAAACCAGTTGCTTAACAGAACGTCTCGAATTTAACTCTGAAAGGCTGAGTAGTAGATATCCCATAAGTTCTTTGGACAGGTTTTGCATGAGGTTGTAAAAGTTATTGCCAGTGTGATTTTGGTTTGACTCCTACTATTTGAGATTTGTTGGTCATTTTACCTCTAACACATTAATGACTATCTTTCAATCATCTTTTAAATACATATTTTTTCATATCTATTATACATGTAAGCTCTAGATATGCAATTACAGAATACAAATAATAATGAAATCTTTAAAAAGTACTTACATTTGGATTCTTATAAGGGTCAAGATTTTATAATCTGGCTAGCTCTTCTTCACTTCAGGCTACTTGATGAGAATTAGGGATTGCTGCATCCTCCTAGTTTAGTCATCAATCCTTACACACATCACTGGTGTTACACCCACTTAGTAGAGACAGTTTTAAGTTTCTCTTATAAAGCTGTAAATACCAGCCAAACAATTTTTACAGACTACAAATACTGTGACAGTGAGCCCCCTCCTTGCCTCAGTTGCTACTCCCAACCTCTTCAATGCTTCCAGAGTGCTTCTGGCTTTGTGTAAAAGTAATTCTAGAGACAAACATCGGTATGATCAAAGAAAATTACAACACAGCAAGGACTGGAGCAATACATGTGTATTGTTTATGGCCATGGCAACCACTAAGTTTTAGCTGCCTTGCCACCTCCTACAAATGACTTCAAGTAGTGTGACCAGACACCGATGACTACAATTCCCACCCACATACACATGCATGTACATACACTATGCTATCTGTTCCGCATCACTGGAAAAGAGTGACTTCTGGGATGAACAAGTAAAAAGTAAAATACAGTTTTTAAAATATTCTTTAGTTGTAATATTATTTTGAAGACTTTCTACCTGTTTCCCTATGAAATTTGCAGGGATAAAATCTCTAGGATTTTACTGAAAGGAATGGGATTTTCTTTTAAGGTTTTTTTCCAGGTAAATGTTGATGCAGCACAATTCAGTGTGATCTGAAGAAAAGCTTGCACTGTTGATTTCTAGTATGTATATTACAACCAGAGTTGATTTGAAATAGGTTTTTGTTGGAAAGTGGTATTTTACACTTTGATGATTTTTTAAATTTGATTTTTCATTGGAAAATGAAATGGACCCAGATTTTCCACTTTCCACTTATTTTCAGAGCAATGTAAGAAAATGAAGACTGTACTTCATTATTTAGTTAAACATTGAAATAGGCCTTGAAGATACCATATGTTAAAACAACAATTAGAGAAGTTTACTATCAGATTTTTTGAGGGTATCAGGAGCCCACAGTTGGAAAAATAACATCAAGATGGAGGCTGAAGCCAAAACCCTCCCTTGGCAAAAGGGAACCAGACTACAGTAGAGACTACCAGAGCCAGAAGAGCAGGTCTGCAGTTTGCAGTGCTCCTTGAGGCAAACATTCTGCAGTCTCCTTTCAGATGGGAAGATGCCCAGGGTGAGACACATTTTCAAAACAATCTTGTGGATAAGTGAGGCACTTATGTCATCGTTAATAAAATGAAAGTTTTTGTAAAAGCTGCATCATGTTATTTGAATATTCTCTATATCCTTGCTCAATTCTGGGCAAAAACATTTTACTGGCATGAGCTGAGAAGAGTCACATGAACACTGTGTTCCTTCCTTTACATCTCCTAGTACCATGTGCTTCTCAGTATATTGAATGTACAGTATTTTTCATGTGCATTTTGGTACAGAATGTATTGATTTTGAAGATCCCTTTCTTAAGCATATTCTTAGAGATGAACTGTCATCTGAAATGTCCTCTGTCTTGTTTTATTGCAACAGAACATGCCATGAACCAGAATCCTATTTGCTAGCTGAGCCTCCTTTGTATCATGCAGATCTTTTAACCAGGTGTTTTGGAAAGGATTCCTTACAGTCTTATTCGCTATCTGCTTTGTGTTATTTAGACATAGCACAATTAAAAGTTACTAAGAGAGACATTCTACATTTCCAGTTTCCAGCTGCAATTATATAGAGACTCTTACCAACTGTAAGATCACACAACCCTTGTCTTAACTGGGTAAACAGGGTGCTTGGAGTATCACGCAGCAGGACCAGGCTAATTAAATATTGTTCAGAGTTCTCACTTGGGAGTTTATGCAACCATTGAACTATATGCCACAGTGTTGCAGCTCAGAAATCATGTAATTGAGGTAGATATTCTGCAGAATGACTGTCCTTCCTTTCCTAAAGAAATGCTGTAATCAACCTCTGGCATTTTGTTGAGATGGAGTAAAGAAAATCAGACTGACCTGAGCTGTTTGAAGAAAACAGCTGCAAATAGAGATGTTTTTGAAGAAGCAAGTGAGCTTTTAAGTTACTAGGTCTTCAAGTGATAATCTTTTGTATAAGATTGAAATTTTCATTTTGAGGTAAATTGGCATAGGTGAGTGAATTAAATAACTTCAGTTGTATTTCTCTATGCATGTGCTAGGAAAATTTAATCCCACACATGGGCTGGAGAACTCCAGGGAGATTCAAAACAGTATTATCATGCAGGGGCAGACATATCTGCTCTGAATGTTCACACAGTAGGACAGTGACAATGGAGGAGTGCAACTCCCTCCTACAAGAATGGAAACAGAAGATAAGAGGGCCACCAAAGGTAAGACAAGGCAATGAGCACTTCTAGGGATGTGTGGCTCTTGTTTGCCTCACACATGTCCCTTCTCAGGTTTTCCTGGCCATTAATAGGATACATTAACATACAGCACAAGGACTGAGAATATCAGACTGAAGACCTTGACAGAAACCCTCCTGTGTTGAGACATTTAGGCTACAACTGAACTACAGAACTCATAAAAACATGCTCAGGTATGGGAGCAACCTCCAGCTGCATCCTGTGTGCACACTGGAAGGAACTGGCATGCTCACCATCCCATTCTGCTTACTCGTTCTCTCCTTCTGTGCATTCTCCAACAGATGTTCCAGATGCCATGATGGGACTGCAGGTACACAACAGAAAGTACCTGTGGTTCAGTTCAGGGGTATCTCTGCAGACTGACTTGGTTCTTGGGATCCTAAGGGCCTAAACTGGGATGCAGACCCTTGGGTGGACAATATCTTGACAGTAAATCTGAATCAGAAGATATAATTTTGAACAAAGACATAATCCCATCCATGTGAGGATGTCTATCCTACTTCTGTGCCGAATGTTAAACATGGGAAGTTGAAACAAATTAACTTGGCAGCTAGAGTAATTCCCAAATCAGGAGATACAAGATCTGAAAGAAAGAAACAAATTTATAGGTCTTTCCTTTGCCTTTGCGTATGATTCTCTCCAGGGTCCTGTGATGGTGGAAGAAAAGCACAACAAGAGGCCATTTTTTTCACATTTAAGCTGTCAAAGTTTGATATGGCACTGAAGCCTAAGTCACAGATGCCAACTTCATAGCATGTGAATTCCTTGCAGTATTCATTGGAATCATGTCATAAATAAAATAAATTTCTGTTTGAGTATACTGAGTTTTTATTTTCTTCATTTCAGTAGTAGAGGACAGAGATGGGATGTATAACTAAATACCTAAAATAGCTTCTCAGTTCCACATTCAGATGCTTCCCAAAAGCATATTGCCATGAGACCTGAATGCACATTATCTTTCCTTCCCCCAACCAGATAACCTACTGGAAAGAACCCGAGTGCTTAGTTGGGGAGACAGTCATGGAGTACTCCAACAAATCCATAGGTCTGGAAGCCTTGTAGGATAGGACTTTGGGTCATATCATACGGCATGAAACTGAGTTTAGATGTACCCTAGAGATGTTTCAACTCAGCTCTCAAAGGGACTCAGTCATGACGAGTCTCAGGTGACTCAGAATGTAAATAAAATGCCAGAATGTCACAGTCCTGAGTGGCTGTGGGCCTGGGAGTAAGAGTCATTCAGGGAACACGGTAGGTGTCCAGTAGGACGTACTGAAGTCCTGCCTCTCTCTAAGTTTAAGCCTCTCTGTACAGGCCTGAGTTAGGTGCCAGGGTAGCATTAGCATTCACAGCCTGTGCTTTGGTGTCTAAATGTCCGTGTGGAAAGGAATTTATATTCTGTACTTCTATTTTAACACATGCCCTGAAAGAAATGCAATGTAGGTGCCTAACGAGGTCTGGAAGCTGAGGTTAAACCCTTGGTAGGTCTCACAGGCAATGAGTGCCAGAGAAAGTACTTGAATCTGCCTTCTGTGAATGCAGGGAAGCAACAAACCTGTAGACACTTTACCTTCACTCACTGAGGATGATGCCCCAGTGGGATGGCCAAGGGCATAGAGAACTGCTATTCTGTAGTGCAGGACTGGCTACCTTGTCCTCAGTTCCTTGGTGTTGCCATCTGTTTCTGGAGACTCCAAAACAGAAAAGGGGAAAAAAGCAGTAAAATAAGTTGCCTGTAGCAACTTCAGAACCATCAATGATCAATATTATGGCTGCAGGAGAAAATCTGAAAAAGAGAAGAAATCTCTTGCAGTGCTTGCTGACCAGAAAAAAAGCCATTATACTACCAAATTCATATGAGAAAAAATTTAGGATTTTAACAAATGTGGATCTTCATCTGCACTTGAAGCAACCAGCAAATGTTAACTAAATGTTTACTTGTAAATGAGAAAATTAAATCTAACTTTTCTTTTTATGAATTTTTATAACCACTAAAATTTCAGATCTTTAGAGACCTGCCTAGCTGAGATACGGCTTTTCACTCAAATACAAAGATAAGAAATGGTATCAGGTAGAGACAATGGATGGCTGATCTATGGCCCAAATGGCTGATAGTACAGAGTGGATGCTAACCTTCTATTTTTGTAAAATCTTACTCACATGCAGATATATAATTTAATTAATTGAACACTAGGATTGTGGATACTGTAAACCTTTCTGGTTCCTGAAAACATTCCTGAAAACATAGTACTTTTTATTATGGTTATTGTTGTTGTTGATCATGGTTTTGTTCTCTTTTATAATTCCTCAGTTCTTCTTGTTTAAAGCAAACCTCAGACTAGTCTAAATAGGAGACCACAAGCCAAATTATGATCTCAGTCCGGAATAAGTCTGCTTTATTTGCCTCTGGTAGACAGACTTCACGTTAATTTTGAGATAACTGTATGAGGGAATCTGAGCCAAAACCAGAAATTAAACTCTTCCCTGTGAGATCTACAGTACCCTGTAACTCCAAAGCACAGATTCATCTGGAAAAGTTGCTTTGCCTGGTCATCTCTTGTGCATTTAGATCATCATAAAAAACTGCTCTTTGCAAACCCAAGTTCAGCTAATGCATAGTCTGGTAGTTGAGGAAAGACATTCCTCTGTGTATTTTGCTTTTAGAATGTATCTGTCTGCCCCTGAGTTAGTTTTCTGTCTGAACAATAACCTCTCTTTTATCTGGAGAACACCTGAAATGTCCTTCAGTTTTAGCAGTATCTGGATCCAGCAGAGATTTCTTAATACGTAGAACAGATGACATAATGTTTCTACCCATTTATTATACCTGGAGCATACCTCGACAATCCCTTGACATTTCCTGTTTTGCTTACTCAAAGTACTAACAGAGAGTGGAAAAAGGAATACAAGTAATTTGAGCTATTCTGGGACTTCAGAACCTCAAAGCAAGAAGTTTCTTCAGCTTGGAAAAAATGTGAACTTTGAAATTGTTGTCCACTACTGCTGGAAAGAGAGATACATTATGAAAAATAACGTCCTGCAGGGATGTAATGTATTCAGCAACTGGAGATCACAAAGTGGTTAGTGAAAAATTAATAGGAAAATCTGTATTTTTTTATTTTCACAGAATTTACAAAAATATTCTTATAAGTTACAGAATTTTTAAATGCCATTCTGAGAGTGTGCCTACATTTCCCAAGATGTTTTCCAATTGAATTTTGAATATATTTCAAAACTTTTTTTTAACAGAGATGAAAAAAAGTCTAATAACACTAGGTACAGATGAACTCTGAAAAGTACACTAAGTTTGTATAAGTACAATCCATTGCCATGAAAATTAGAAAGGGTAAAGATTTGATGGGGTGGGGAGCACTGAGTGCTGGTAAAAAAAGCAGTATGTAGAGACCAAAGAATGATTTTGGAACAAAAAATCAATATGCAAGCAGCTGCTATCAACACTGATAGAAATGAAATACCAGCCTAAGTGGGATTTACAAAAGCACTTGGCACTTATTTAATTTATTTCCTGCTGCAGTGGATGGGACTTTTGCTGGTGAGGTTAGCTGAAGCCATGCTTCTGAAAACAGCATCCTGAAATCACCCCTACCTCTCCTGCTCCTTGATCCTGGAAAATATTCCATCATCTTCACAATAAAAACTTCAGGATGGAAAATGTTCCTTTGCTGTGTGACTTTGCAGCAGCAACCATGCTGATACAAGAGTGGGGTTTTTTTTTAGAACTTGGCCTCACAGGTCATTCCCTCTCTGCCCCTCCAGCAGATGCATTTAACAGTGTTTCAGCTAAATCCTGTGAACAGAGCTTGTCAGGCTAAGACTCTGGACCAAACAGAGTTGTTCACCTTTGACAGCACAAAATGTGTGCAGCTGAGCTGAAACTGTGAATCAAGTTTCATTTTCTCTTTGCTCGGAACCCCTAAGCCAGTTCTGACCTGACCCCATGCCCTCAGGCTGCCAGGCAGTCCCTGCTTTCTCCTCTATTCGGCGATGTGGTGGTCCCTTTGGCAAAGCCAGCTGCTTCCCAGTTAGTCGAGACATCTGGTGTCCCAGCAGAGAGGAGGAGAGGTGGACTGTCAAGGGAGGCATGCTCATAGAGCTGTGGGCATGGTTACAACCATATAACATTTTTTTTTTTTCGGTGGCAATGGGCACTATTAGGATTTTGACCTTCCCACCAAGACTTCCTCTCCCAAACCAAAAGCAACCAGACTGTTTGCCTCATTCCATCCCCAAGTGTAATTACTGGTGTGTGTAGTTACCACCCAGAACACTCCTCAGAGCTGGAAAAGAGCTGTGGGGTGCCAGAGATGAGGATTCATGAGAAACTGAAGCACTGAGTGAAATCTTTGATCACTGTACACTGTAGAAAGGCTTGACTGAAATGTGCATCAGCTGCATGGGGTGGCAGGGGAGTAACCTGGACACCCTGAACAGTTGTGGCAATAAACATATTATTTCCCACATTGTGGTGGCTCTCTGAAGCTGAATGCCATCCGGCCTTGCTCTCCACTCTACAACACCTTTGGTCCGGGCAGCTCTAGAAGATCTCCTAATGAACTTCAACCTTAATTTCTCTCCAAGCAGGATTATGCCACCATGATGCCAGCAGGCATTCAGCTCCCTGCTCCAAAGCAGAGAGATGTGGTGAGGGTTAGGGGCTCTTTTCCTCTGAAACAATGGGAGGGGAGAGTCTCATGTTTTTCACTCCCTGCCTGGATTTAAGAATGCAGAAAGCCAAGGAACAGGGCATGGTGTGTGTGGACCTATGCAAACTGCAGCCGAGGGATGTAATTTTCCAAACTTCACAGCAGCCCTTCACAGGAGCCTAGGAGAGAGCAGCCCATCAGCTGGGTTACCAGTTTTCTCAGATACCCACTAACATAAAGCCACACATTTTACATCAAACTCACACTCACAGAAATGGTTCTAATACAGAGCTTTCCATTTCTACTAATTTTTTAAAGAAGAATCACACACATTTTTATTCTGGCAACATTTTCTCACCTGCAGGCCTGAAACTGCGGTTAGCAGCAGTGTGATTTCACATTCAATACTTCTCTCTCATGGTTTCCTTTTACCATCTGTATCATGAATTAGTTCTTTTTCCTCCATTTTCTAAGAGAAGAAAGCACCCTTAAGAAGTTAAATTGAAAAAATCCCTTCCTTTTTCCTACTCCCAAAATCTAGTAGAGGAAATTTATTCTGTTTCACTGCAACACATCACTACTGTGCTGATGTCACCAGGCATGTTCATGATGTTGCATAATGTTAGCGATAATTGCTAATTCTAACCTTAAGAAGAAACAGTTACAAAATTGTCACAGATTTATCATAGAGAGTAGATCCTGGAAAAATAATTAATTTTTTTTTAAATTTTTCCTTGAATGAAAACCAATAAATGCCCTGACAGAGACACGTGACTAATTCATATTTGGGAATTCAGAACTTTTGGGCACAGAGATGTCATGACTATGCTGCAATAGGTTTCTGGATGTAGACTGTTGAAAATGTGGCCCACACAGTATAAAGAATGAAGGTAAAGGAACAACCGCATCAAGAAATCAATTGTGTTGTTACAGAATACATGCATGTGCTTAAAATCCAGGTTTCTTAAGGTTAATGCATTAAAGATCAGAGTTGGGCACAAAAGCAAAACAATTGAGAAGTATCAAATGTAGTAAGCTGCCAGTTTTGAAAATAACAAATTGACTCTGACTTGTGCAAGTAGGCCATGCCATTTGCCTTTTTATTCTAATGTTTCAGCGAACTGCTTGAGTGAATAAATTAACTGCAGCATCATGCGGGAACGCACACAGAATGTGCTTTACTGCAAGGCAAAGCGTGATTTGGTAGGTGACCCAAATGGATGAGCAACAGAGCTGTGGGGAGCTTCAGCAGAGTTCTTGGAAAGCCACCGTATTTGCTGCAACAGTAATTAGACAAGCGCTGGCAAGAGCTGATGGTGGTGTGGTTTTAAATAAAACTTGGTATTTGTTAAAGTGCTTTGGATGATGGCTGATACTCTTCGCTCAATATTCTTCATTGTTCCAACAGCCTTGAAAGAAGAGTTGCGAGAACTCTGAAAAAGTTCCCATAGCAACAGCAAGGAGATGGCACTATTTTTCTCCCGGCTCTGGTTGAACAGCAATGACACACAATTGTGGTAGCTGGGCCCTTCCTGTGCTGAGCAAACCTACTCTGTTTTGCAATTTCATGCAGAAAGGCCATATTTTCTTGCCCCCCAAAAGAGAAGACTGACTTTTCTGTTAAAATTATTACCTTATTTTCCATCTTAGGAGGACAAAGACCCTCTTTCTGTCCTCAGGTGTGGAGAGCTGCCAGCCCCTGGCGCTGGAGCTCCCTGCACTCCCTTGGAGGAGAGATGCCTCAGGGCCAAATCTCCCCAGAGATAAGAACTCTCCTAAAACTTATGGTGACCAACAAGTTACCCCCAACATGCCTTGCTTCTTTTATGGTAATAGTCTGTATCCTGTTGGCTAACTGGTGTCCACCCCTGCCTTCCCTATATAAGCCCCCTGTGAGTACCCCTGAGCTGGGGAAAAGCCTAGCCTCTGGTTCCCTTCACAGGGATGGCTGAATAAAGCTTACCTGTGGAATTCACCACGCAAGGCTCCCTTGTCTCTCTCCATCCCTGGGCTTGCCCAGGTGGTCTCATTTGAGCTGATCTCACAAAGAGCTGAATCACTATGAGCTGAAACGACTTGTAGCCAAAGCGGCTACACTCTCTGAGACCACCCATCACTCCAGAGAAGTTGCAAAGGCCCCTGGAAAGGCTCTTCCCTTGCGGGACGCTTTCTCTAGGAAGGTCACAACCCGGGTTAGCCCTTGGGCACCTGCATGCATGCACATCCTAGATTGCAAATGGGGCCAGCAATGAGGATTGATGACCACCTCCTCATGAAAGCTCCCTCAAATCCATGCCTAACCAGGTAGGTTCCACCTGCCCACCAGCCCCAGTTTTTCTCCCAGCCACTGGAATATCCCCAGGGGCACTAGTGTCTCTGCAGGGATTCAGAGGTATCCCACAGCCCGCCGTTGCTGCTGTGATCAGCAGTGTGTGACTTCCCTGGGGACTTGCAGTGTGTGGGCTTTTACACGGAAACAGAGATGATGGGCCAGGCCATGAGGTGAAGTGAAACTGCCCACTTGGGCCTTCCTGGCCTACCCAACCTTTTTTGGTTGCCTTCAGGAGCTGACGGCTAGTCACAGACCTTCAGAAGTCATCAGCACAGCCCTGAGGTTAGGACACTTCTCTGGCTATCATGAAAGTTTTACTTAGAACAGGCTTTTATGCATAAGTGCAGCAACAATTTATAACACAGACATGCTGACAACAAAAACCAGAAAAACAGTAGTTCGTGAATCCATACTTCAGGAATACTGGCCTCTAGTATTTCAGGATCTCTCAGTACACATAAGCAAACCACTCTCTTCTTAAAGAGGAAAATCTACTAAAAACATACCAATGTACCTATTACAGTTTATGTGACCTCTATACAGTTTATATGACCTCTGCATCTATACTGCGTCTGTAGAGGTGTCTTCAGTACTTTAACACAGTGAAATACTTTCTGCTTAATTTTCTGTGTTATCCAAAAAGATCATTGATTTAACAAACTTTTGATTAACTAAGAACAGTTTCTTCTTGATATATAATTTTTTGCAGTTCTTCCCTCATCTGAGACTTCCAACCAATCCCCTACATTAAAAGGACTTTTTTTTGCTGGGGTTACCAGCACTTCAGAACTGCCCACAACCCCAGTATGACCCTTTACACGTGCAAACGCAGGAAATCCTTGGTCCTGGGATGTGCACTGCACATTCCATGTGCCAGACTGGTGTATACTTGCCTGTTTTGACTTCAGGCTATAACTGTGCCTACACAAAGCCTTGCCCACACGGGCTGAGTTTTTTCCACCACTAACCGGTACAACTGGTAGATCAGGCCCTGACCCAAGTGCAAAGGCGATGGCACAGAAAGGAGAAAGCCTGTGCTCTGGGTTTCCCTTTCACCAGCACTCCCCCTGTTGTTGGACATCAAAGGCTGGTGGTGTCTCCTGCAAGTGCCTCACAATGCTGAGTGACTTCCTTAAGTGCAGTCTTGGGGGGTTGTCTGGAATTTCTTACCAACAAGGAAGAAAGAAGAAAGATTTGGATGAAAAACTGAAAAACTGAATGGAAAAAACATGACGACTTTCTGCCTTCAAAAGCTATAGTTTTTTGAAAAATGCCCTTTGTTATAAAATTCTAAAAAATTAAACACAAGAAATATTTTGTGGAATTTAAAAAAAAAAACTTTTGTTTTTTATTTTATTTTTATTTTAAAATCTCTGAAGAATTTCCAGGCCTGTGAAAGAGCATATTCCAAGAGATTAATTTCTCAAGGAAGGTACTGGCTTGCCAGTTTATACAGCTAAAATTTGAACAGTGTAGGACCCACCTAAAGTACCTATAGAGAAGCCATTCAAAGAAAGTTCTAGCACCACGACTACCATGCAGCTATTGGTAACAGGATATTCTTTTAACAGAGTTATGGAAGGGTCTGCTGTCATATACAGGAGTAACTTCATTAGTAAATGGAGTCACAGTGGTGCCACATCGTGTGAAAAGTGCAGCAGGCACATATTTTCTCCTTGATTTTAAATGCTGACATTATAGATTAGAAATCGATTAAAGAGGAAGAAGTCAATGTATTGGCCGACAAATTTCAGGGAAGCTCACAAGGGCTAAACCAGGCTGCAGAGCCCTCCTCCTCCCCCCTTGTACTTCTGCGACCTTAAACAAGGGTGCTGAGAAGAGCTCCAGCACCGCCACCCCCTCCCCCAAAATAATTGAGCATGCCCCATAAAGTCAGCCTGCACAGTCCCGAGGGAGGTAGAAATTCCCATAAAAGGATCATTCCAAATCCCCGGGATAAGTTTATTTGGCATGCTATTCAAGCAATAGGAGCCTTGCAATTGTTTTCCTTGACCTTTTAACCTGCTTTTCTTATCCCAACAGAGGTCAAAGGACAAGAACCCGTCTCCCCCTCCCCACCTCTCCCTGGCCGGCCCCTGAGCACACCAAGGGAAGGGTTTACCCAGGCAGCCAGAGAAGGAGGAGTGCAACACGAAGGCAGGGGCAGGAAGGGAAAAGTGTAGGAAAGCTGACTTAAAGTTGGTATTTATATAATTGATCGTTAAGCCTGGAAAGGACAGAAAAATCGAAGGAAGTTTTCCTGCAGGCAAAGAAAGTAGTGGGGATTAGGGCACTTTGTGTATCGATATAACAGTATTTTTTCTCTGCTGGTTCCAGTGGGTCAAGTCTTAGCAATGCCTCGAGAGATCCCATCGGACTGGTGCTGCTCTCCCCGAGGATGAGGAGGGAGAAGCCTCTGCGAGGGGATTTCAACACATCCGCATTCACCTACAGATGTCACAAATTATCCGTCGCTCCACTTACACTTTGAAGCCCCCTCAATTCCAGCTCTCGAGGGGCTGGAGAAGAGGAGGAGGAGGAGGAGGAGGAGAAGGAAGGCATGGACATGGACATGGGCGGGCTAGGCGGCGGGGCCTGGTCAGCCTGGCGGGACCCAGCTGCCACCGCTGGCAGCAGGAATGTCACTGCCTACACCTCTAAAGCTGCCAGCCAGAGCCCCGTGTCCCGGCCACCCCCACACCGCCAGGCTGGTTTTACAGCACTGAAAAAGGAAACGGGCCCTGTGTGTGCTTTGGTCCTGTCAGGCTCCCTCACAGCCCAGGAGCTTCTCCAGGCTGTAAATGGTCATTACGCTGCTGTAGCATCACTGTAAATCACAGAATCACAGAATCACAGAACCCAATAGGCTGGAAAAGACATCTGAAATCATTGAGTCCGACCTATGACCCAACAGCACTGTGTCAAGCACACCATGGCACTGAGTGCCACATCCGGTCTTTCCTTAAACACCTCCAGGAATGGTGACTCCACCACCGCCCTGGGCAGCCCGTTCCAGTGTCCAACCGCCCCTTCTGTGAAGAAATTATTCCTAATGCCCAACCTAAATCTCCCCTGGCACAGTTTAAGGCTGTGTCCCCTTGTCCTGTTGCAAATCCACTTTGGTGCAAACACAAACCGAAGAATGGGGTGTTTCTGTAACTTGCAGCTCTCTGCTCACCAATAATTTATGGCTTATGCTGTGGGTGCTGCCCAAATCACCCACACTGCGTGTTCTGGAGCAAAGAAAGCCATGCATTCAATGGGGCATGTTACCTTCATGAAAAGTTGCATGTGTAGATTATTTCCTTCTACATTTTTCAAGCAGAATAAGGGGTGGGGAAGGGGCAGGTGCTCTACAAGTCTTGGTTTAAGATGTGGGAGGTCTTAACTGAGAGATGCCACCCCAGCGCAGATGGTGACAGTGTGTAGGGACTATCAGGGAGGACCTCACAGGACAGCTTTGCCTGAATTATTTCGGGGATTTTAGGCAAGTGGAAGCTTGAAACCATTTGGACAAGTTGAGTTTCCATCCTTCCTTCACCATGTCCTTGCAAGGACTGTAGCTCATTGCCCTCTGAGGTGACTCCTGATGCAGAGCTGTGGAACAGCAAACCAAACTCTGCCCTCCCTGTGCCGGTTGCCCTCCGCAGTACAAAAATCGTTGAGCCCCTTTCCAGATTGTCTGCACCATGATCTTCCATGTCTGCCCAGAAGGAGCTGGCAGAAGAAGCAGTTTACTGAGCTGCGAATCATCACGGAACCTCCTGGGAGTGATGCAGCTGCAGCCTCCTCTGCAACTTCAGTCTAAACAGCAAAAAAAAGGGATTTAGTTTCTTTGTGATACCGAGGCATCGTCTTTTGTCTTTCCTGATGTTGCTTCTGAATGTCCACTAAACTAAAAATAAAAAGAAAAAAAGTAAGAAGAAAAAGCTTGAGTCTGTCAAATGCTGTCTAGAGTGAACAAGCTCCAGGAGGTCTCTCTGGGGACCCTGGGACAGATTAAACAGCCGAGTCAGTGGTGGGATGAAGCTGCGCTGTGAGAGAGCGCTGTGAAACTCATTCCAAGGGTAAAAGCCAGACTGATGTGAGTGATGTGGTATTTCATGGCGATGTAAAATTAGGATACATGCAGAGAGCCAATTTCTCTGCTGACTTAATCTAATGCCATTCCAGTAATCTCAGAAAATTGCACTGATTAATACAAGAAGTGACTCTGGTCCTGGAATGATAAGAGCAGGATTTCAGCAAAAGTAAGTAAAGGGGACAGTAGAGTTTAGGCTTGGTGTAAACTGATGTTTACTTAAATCAACAATAGTGTCCGTAATAAATGTAGGTTTAGTTCTCCCATGAGAATTTCCCAGTGTGATTTAAAAGCCTTTGGAATCAGCTTTGAGTGTTGGAGTGGCACCAGTGGAAAAATGTTAACATCTACCTCTTTCCTTACTAATTTTAACTTGCTGTGCAGCTCAAACCCCAAATCTCATCAAGCTGAGTTTGACCAGTTAGCATTTGTTGGGCTGTTTTAACACATTTCAAGAGTCCTAAATAGAATCCAAGTGTATCTACTCTGTTTTAGAAGAAAATAAGGATAAGCAAAGCTTTTGTGTGCTTGAGAAAACTGAAATGACTACCATGAATCTAGCATTCATATTATGCATTCTGATAAACCATCTTTTGTGGAAATAATTATTAAAACATATTTTTATTTTTATAGATTGTTTGATTTCTTTTGCTGCTGAAGGTATGTTGCCCAGTCTGTTGTCTGAAAGAAACTCATGACAAAATGGGCAAACTGACAGGAAAATAAGACCTAATGATGGAGAAAATCCAAATGGAAAGCCTGCTGCAATTTGACAAGGATCCACCAGAATTACTGGACACATTACAAACACCACTAATGCTTGCAATTTCAACCAAAGTAATAATTTTTTTTAAGGGCTATTGAAAATTCATTGTATAGCTAAATAAAATGCATTTATTCCATCTTGCGTTGTTTGGGATTTTATTATTCAGTTTGCCTCACTAATGCATATGCAGTCATGTTTATCTAAGCTAGAATATCAATAAGCTTCAGCTTTTGCCCAGGATTTTTTCTGAGGAGTTACTGTGTAATGGAATGAAGTGGGGCAGCCAGAACCACATGGTCCCAGGCATTCTCTTCCTGTTTAAGTAAAATAAAGTGCTCTCAGTAGGCTGTCAGGAAAACTAAAAAGAAAAATATGCAACTACACCAGTCATGGTTACAGATGAAATTGTGTTTGTATGCATGTGTATGTGAGCATGTACTGGCCTAAGTGTCATCATGTTTAGTTCTGTAAAGAAGTTTCCTGCTACACTGCAACAGGCAAATGCTTCACAAGGGTGCTGGAAGTTCCCTGACAGCGGAAAACAGAAGCCTTTGCAGTAGCTGACGGTTGCTTTTAAAAATACTTGATTCCTAATAATTTCAAATGAGAAATGCTTTTGTTATGGGGGAAATACAAGTTCTCTTATATTTGCTGGGTTTGGGACCATAAAATCCATAGTGCCCTTGGTGAATGTCTATTCCAAAGGAAGACAAGAAACGTAATTACTATTTTCCCTTTGGGTTTTGTTGTGATGATGTGAGCATCCATAAATAGTGTCCCATTTATTCCATAATGTTCTTGGTAGTTGTGGTGGGATATGCTGAATCATCTGATCCTTTGGCCACCTTGCCATCTTCCTTTTCCCAAATAGCTCCTTGTTTTTAAAGGTGTCCTGGCCCAACTCTCCCTTTTGCCTTTGTTCCTCATGAGAGAGGTGTTGCTTTTATGTTGCCTCAGGCAGTATATTGCAACTCATCCACTTGTGTGTTGAAGTGCAGCAGGATCTTGGTATGAACACCAGGTAACATGCAGTGGTGCCTGCCTTGTAACTGAAGTCTCAAATACAAAAGGTAAAACTCATATTTCTCTCTGTTTATCACTCAAGTTAAATCCTACTTGTTTTCAACATTCATTCCTCATGTCTGCTTTTCAAAGCCATAAGGACTGTTGACCTACTTTTCAGGTGGGAAAAGAGATACAGAGGCAGCAAGCTGGTTTGCAATACACTGTAAAATAATTTCCCTCCACAAGTATGTAAATACTTATTTACATTCAAATGTGACTGGCCTTCCAAATCTGAGTGTCTCCTTTGATTCCTCAGATGTTGATTTTTAAAGTGAGTGGTCACAGATTTAGGGGAATGCAGCGTTTACTTCTTTAAAACAGACCTTCAGCATGTCTGCTTTTTCCTGCTTATTTGAAAGCAGATTTTTTGTTGTTTCTCTAGACTTGCATTTTGGTGGGTTCAGACAAGGGGTTGGGTATATTTGTGATCTTCAGCCTTCAGGCCAAGGTGATTTTAAGCGTAGCACATTTACAAGACCTGTGGGTGTGACTGAGGAGTAGGTTTTCAGAATCAACCAATGCCGTGGTGTGCTGGAAAGGGAAGCAGAGATCTGAGCAGAGTGTGCATGGCTGGTACCTCTTGGAAAGGGTCTCTGCTGCAGAGGCTCAGCAGCCTGTCTGTCGTTCACTGCCTCCCACTTCAGTGTCACCCCATCCGTAGAGAAGTCAGAGTCTGGAATGCAGAAGCCTCCTTCTCAGATTTCCCTTTGACATCCAGTATTGAAAGTGCCTTCTGTGTCTGAACTGAAAATTTCATCACCTTTTTCATTCTTCTGATTTCACTCCCTGTTTCTTTCCTTACATAAAGCAGAAAACACAGGCAAGGAAAAGCAGCCAGAAGGTCCCTCAGTGTAGAAGGGGGCTGGGATGTTGTTCAAGAAAATTACTCTGGGAGACTATGTAGCTATGCAATAGCAAAGCCAAAGAAGGAGCCCTGGGGAATTACATCAGCTTTTTTTTTTTTTCCCCTTCCTAAGGGGAAAAATCATGAATAGGGTTATGAGCTGTCTATCTAATCAGCACTGCCCTAGTTCACAGCAAAGCATGCAGAATGAACCAAAAGCAGAGCACACACAGCTTCTGCAACAAGCTTTTCTCAAAAACCAAGGCACATAATTTCCTGTGAAGCTCTAAAGAATAGAAAGGATAATATGAAATGCAGACTTTTTCCTGGTAATCCTCTCTGTGTATACTCTGTTTGACCTTCAATCTCCCTTTGTCTCCTCCATGTCATTCATGACTCAGCACTGCCTTTCATAAAACCCCTGTGCCTCTCGAATATGTTGACAGCCTCACACTACTCTTGCAGGGCTGCAGATCTGATGCCTTTGTCTGTCCACACAACCTGACTCATCTCTTCTTGGACACTGGCCTTTGCCACTCACTTCCTGACAGAACAAAATATCACACTGGCTCAAAAAAAAAAAAAAA
>VZRZ01008264.1:63982-90380 GCA_013398175.1 Climacteris rufus
TGTGCGCAAGAAGAAAACCTAAAAACCATTTATTTTTAAAAAAAAAAAAAAAAAAAAAAAAGAAATCCCCCTTACATGTCTAGCAATAAAAAATAATTTGTCTGTCTCCACCTGTGAAAAGTAGCCTGTTCTTTCTGTAAATTCTTGCTGTCAGTTCTCTCTCATTTTTCATTTTTTTTGTAATGATTCATCTTTCAGTTACTCATTGTTCCCTTATATGGCCTCCCTATATGTCTGGGCTTTTTCTTAATGAATGGTATTCTCCATATACTTTGTTGATGGTTGGTAAGAATAACTTCTTACTATTTTGTGGCAGTAAAGACATGAAGGGTTTTATAACTATTTTAGTCAGTATGTTTTTTTTCACAGAGTAAGTACCTTCAATGAAATGATTTAGCTATATTATATAAAAAGAGTAAATCTGAGTCTCAGAAGTTGGTCAGAAATCCTTGGATATACTGTGGGAAATGTGCTAAATACATATGTCATGGAACAATGCATTTTCCTGCATATCTAAAGATGGAAAAATAGAAAATGAAAAACGATTACAGAAATATTACCTTGCTTGTCTTTTTTTAATTATATGCTCAGTTAACATTAATGGATCATAATAAAAATAATGTCACATTACAGTCAATGCATTGCTACAGGTCCAATATTCATAGTTTGAGAAGGAAGCCCTGTGGACCCTTATACTTTCCTGCTAGGATAAGAATATACTTTTCCAGGAGAATAAGTGTTTGCAAGGGTGACAGAAGAGTAATATGGGAGTTCAGATGTTATGTATAGAGCCCTTGAAATGTTTTCCTTTTTTCCTTTTCATACTGTCTTCCTGACAATTTTGTGGTTTCCTGCTAGCAATCCATCTGTTGCACTTTAAGTTAAGGTAATGTATAAATCTTGCAGTAGTTATGAAACCATTACAAGGGAATGGTTTAGTTTTGATATTGTATGCTATAAAACAGTTTGGAAAATGCATGGATGAAAATGCCAAACAGATAATGATGACAAACGGATCTAATCATAAACACAAGCAGACTGTTCTATCAGGAAGGCTTCACAAATCAGTTGTGTGCAACGTTAGTAATGAGTCATCCAGGTCAATCACATCTGGGTTCTTTTGTGTTGTAAATGGTGTATAATCCAGTCATGGTTCTGAAAATTTCACACTGTTTTTGCCCAAACCACAGTTTCTAGAATTCTTCATGGTTTTGGGACTGATGAATCTAAATAGCTTTGCATGACTGGGGAGAAAATATGCCACATTTTTCTTTTGCTTAAAAATTCCATCTTAGTAATGATTTTAGTCTTTAGTGAAAATCAAGCTGAGTTACTTCTAACCACTGCATTGATTATACCTAAAAGATTTGTCATAGAGAATTTTCTAGGTCTAGAGATGCTTAATATATTTCATGCCACAGTTTAATTCAAAGTTTATTAGGCAGCCTGTGAAAACAGATCAAGTTAGCATATAAAAAATCATTGATTTGATATCTGATTTGGTGGGTAACTAAAGAACAATTATGTACTTGCAGTCTGTCAAGTTTCAAGCTAGGTTAAAGCTATGTTTCTTCTGAAAAATGCTTTATGACCTTATGACCATATATTACTGTGAGTTATGAGGGCTGCAGTATGATTTAGATTGTGAAAGACATTGATAAAGCTTGGTGGAAAGACTTATATTTTATATCATAGCTTTTCCTTCTGTCATCCCTAAAGCCAATCTGACGTAGCATTGAATCAAAAAAAGAAAAAATAAAAGGAACTTTCCAATTTCTATCTCTTCCTTCCCTTTGTTTTTCCTTTTCCTTTTCCCCTTCCCATTTTGCTTTCCTGTTTCCCATTTCTGTTTTTCTTCACCGAAAGTGAAAAAGCTGCTTTCTATGTAAAAAGGAATATAATCTTCTTCCTCCATGACCTAAATCAAGACCAGTAAAAGATTGTCTGAGTTAGTTTCTGTAATATTAGTGGATACAATATAGATGGAGGGTGAACAGATGAGGGGAAGGAGCAGAGTTAAGCCATTCCTGCAGTGAATGCTTAGTGCTGAGAACTGGGTGGTCTGGGGACTCTTTCCATTCTTAAACCACCTTTCCTGAGGGGGAAAAAAAAAAGACAAAAGCCTGTGAGATTTTAACAGCTATTTGTGTTTTAAAATTATTGACTTTGACTATTTTCTGTATTCCAATTGTTCATTACTCAGACCTTTCAGAGATAAAAAGGAAGTATTTTGTCGCTACGCTGTCTCTTCTGGAGGTTTTTACAGTCTGTTCTTTGAAATATCACTGTCATTTTTGTATTGTTAGGGAAAACATTCCAATTTCCTTTGCCCAAAATTTTTAAAGGTATATTTTTCAGAACAGTGAATTTGTGTTCAGTCATAGGGGAAAAAGAGCCCAAAATGTTATACTTTCATGAAAATATGAAGAAAAGGATTGGTTTTAATTTTGATTTTCCTGAAATTTCTTAGGCAAGTCTCATTGTGTGATTGCTGCTACTAACAAATGATTGAAGCAATATGAAAAGAATAAAACAGGAGGGGAGAGGAGGAAAAGGAGGCGGTTGGTTATGAATGTGAAAACTTTATTTACATTCACACACAATCAGCAGCTATGAGAAAAGAATGCAGAAAATAGCACACACACACATTTTTTACATTTCTGTATGTATAATGGCCCTCTGAACAAATCAACCGATTTGGTAATTTTTTTCCACAGAGGATTTGTTACGCTTGTAAAGAGGCAGCATTTTGAATGACACTATGTTTTTTTTTTATGCTTAGTGCTCATGAGATGAAGTTGACAGAAGGAGGATTTTTTCCTGTAGTCATCCAGCACTCAGCATGATGAGAGGCTGGTTTTGAGGGAAGACAAGTTGCCTTGTTTTCTGCAAAGCATCAACAGCTCAGCCACAAGATTGGTTAATTATGGTTCCACTGAAAGATCTTAGGATAAGTCCATAAATGGGAGACATAAATGAGCAGAGATAGAAGTAGAGCAACACATTGTGCTGCTCACGTGCTGGCAGGAGCAGGCCAGCCCCCACCAACCCATTGCTGTCCCTTGTTCATCATGCCCACAGATCTGGAGCTTGATCCAAATGCTGGTGGCTCGGTGGCAGTGGCCTCCGTCATGTTTAACACGTCAGCTTCCCCTCAGGTCTTAGAGGTGCTGTGGGCCAGTGTGGAGTCCTGCAGGGGTTGGTCCCTGTTGTGCACTTTGTCCTGCAAGGTGACAGTTGGCTATTGGCAGAATAGGCAGTGATGCAGTGAATTATGATCAATGAATTTTGCAGCATTGACTGGGCTCAGCAAAGAGAGTTGAATGCTGGGCAATGATCACCCGTACAGCAGCATGTTAAAATCATTAGTAAGAGGTGATGAAGACAAGGATTATGTCTGTGTGTGGTTTTTTGTTTGCTTGTTTCTGTTTCCTGGAGAAGCTTCCTGTTTTCACCAGTATTGATGTTGATTTGTCACTGGTAGTGGTGGGGTGGCTGAGGTAGGTTTATATAGGCTGTTTGGCTTTTACACCTTCTATGAACCAGCGTAGTCATAGGCACTGTTTAATGTCAGTGGATCAACATTTGCAGCCTGCATATTAAATGGAAGCTCAAAGAAAAAGATGATTGAGAATAAGATTAAAACTCCCTATCTGTATTCGTCTTTTGCTCCATTTTTGCTAGAGGAAAAACCTCCTTGGGAAGACTTCTAAAAATCCCCTCATGAATATATTTGCATGTGTGCTTATGTGGGTGCCTTTGTGTACAGAGGTGTATCCACCTGCCAGACAGATTCTTGCTTCCTCCCCTTTAGGTTGGGAATTTGTGGGAAACTGAGATGATTTCTCATTAAATTCAAAAGGAAGTCTTTTGGAAAGACCCTTCCTCGACCTGCTTTGGACCTTTTCAAAATTAGGACGGTCAGGCCTGAGTAGGCCCATGAGCTTGACGTTTGGAAGTTTCTGCTGGGGAAGGGTCAAGACTGGAGGAGCCAAGAATGTGCGTGTGCGTGCATGCAGATGCGCGAACGGAGCTGTGTTCCTCAGCGCGAGGTCTCCCATCAGGGCAGGTATCCCTCTGCTCTGCCTGTCTATCTGCTTTCACCTGGATCAGCAGCGAGGGCTGGAAGACCAATACACATGTAGCGAGGTGCAGCTGGCTGCTGTATAGGGCACACTTCTGTCAGTGGTGATGCTCTCGGAATTTTTTTGGGTGTCTGTGGCAGGCTGTGCTAGACAGGCACCTTCTGCTGGCACTTGCCTGCGACAGGGCCTTGCTGTAGGTCTGAGGCAGCCCATGAGCTGTGCTCCCAGTTGCAGGACCCTGTTTCAGCATGTCAATGGACAGACCATGATTCTTTCATGTCAACACCTTCCTAGGCATCTAAGTAATCCCAGGGCAGGCTGTGATGTTATGTTTTGACAGTTGAGTGTGACGGTTTTTTCTTGCCCCCAGTCCTTGCAAGGAGCGAGATCAAAGGCCCCTCACTGGTCTCTGTGGCTGCACTGCATCCCTAGTTTTCTACTCTCCTGTAAGAGTGTGTTTATTTAGAGCAGGTGAAGCTGTAAAAATCCATTACAATATCAATGTAATCTAGCTGTATTCATGTCACTGCTTTATATATTGTCAAATAGACAGCATATTTTGCAATTGCTGGAACGGTATGCAGAGTTAGGAAGTATGTGGTTAAAATAAAATGAGTTAATGTTTGCCTTTGTTTAAAAATGTAGTGTTGCTATTGGGATGCAGTTGGAGTTGCATGCATCTTCAGAGGCAATCTAACCTTTAATTTTAAGGTGCTTTCTACACAATATTTTAAGTCGTCTCTATTGATTTATCTTGAATGGTAAAAAATAATATAATGCTGTGTTAGATCCAGCAAGTAATCTTTATTTTGAAATTCATTATATTGTGGTGAAGACATGTGCTACTGTAACGGTATATAGCAGAAGAAAATCTGTATTATGCAAAATATGTTGTGAAGGGTGGACGCTAAGAATACCAAACATTTTCTGCTGTAATCCCTGTAATGACAAAAATCTCTCTTACTGATGATGTTAGATAAATATTTAAAACTGAAACATTTTCCATTGAAAGATGCAGATTCAGTGGCATGAAAATAGTCTATGGACTTGCGAGACTTTGTTGAATTTCATGTTGAAGAAAATTCAACACATGCCAAAATAATCTGAATACTTTCCTCAACTTTCAAAATGAAACTCCCAGTTTTTTATTTCAAATGGATTTCTTGCCTAGAACTCTGCTTTCAGTTAAAAAAACCCAGTCAAAATTAAAATGATGTGTGCAACAGTGACAGGATTTTCAGTTCAGTGACAACTGCTTTTTCTGTCCTCGTTCCCTTCTCCTCCCACAGTGGATTTGCCATCAACTAAAAATATCCATCATATTTGTAGGTCTGTGTCTGACTACTCTATTTCACAGCTCTTTCCCTTTGCACTGTGTCATTTCTACAGCTGTCCCACGCTTCTCAAACATTGATTTTCAAAATTTTCATGATTGCCAGTCGTCTGTCTTACCTCCATCACATCGAAGTACCTTTATATCAAGGGACAGAGTTGGAGAAAACTCTGTTGGAATAACTCATTTTCATCAGTTTAGGTTTTTCTCTACCTTCTCAAGGCTACTGCCCATGGTGAACTCTGCTGCTTCTTGGCAAATTTCCCCACATTTCATAATATCAGCGAAGTTGGGATGGTGCCTCCAGAATATCAGAGATCTCTTTCCAGTCAGTGTTTGAAACACAGGAAACTTATTTCAAGGACTGTTTTTTTTCTCCTTTCCATCCTCCAACGTGAGGCTTGCTGAGATCTGTTACAGAGATGAGGGGCAATGTCAGGTTTTGGAGGTACCATAGCCCTGCTCCCCATTTCTACATAGCAGGTGTGAACATGGCAGCTCAATGGCTCATCAAAGCGAGCACAGGTCTGCTGCAGGTCTCCTGAATGGCTGTGCCACACAGCAAAGCCATTTTGCAATCAAAAGCAGTTTAAGATGATGAAAAAATGCAGAAAAGGGTTCCTTTGTACATGCACTAAGCTTCACAAAAGATGACTCATTACAGCTTCGTGATGTGAAAGGTCCAGGACTTGCTCACTGTAAAGCAGTGTTGGTTCACTGGCTGAAGAAAAATGCTTATTTTCACCTCCCTCGAATTTCATCACCAGCAGAGACTTTAAGTGGCAGTCTAGATCCCACACCTTATACTTCAGCAAGAACAAATTTCAGTACAAGTTAAATGAGGGGTTGATAAAACACTCTGTAAGGGAGGACAGACTGGCTCTGGACAGGGAGACGGCTGTTGTTTGTTCACTCTTGTGTGCTGCAATTCTGACATGGGGCTGTTCCCTGAATTGGAAAATTGCCTTTTTAATTGACAAAAGCCAAGTTACAACAGCTTTTTTCTTTTCAAACATGTCTCCTATGCAGAGAACCAAGAAATGGCTGTGTCAGTCCTGCTGCGTTTGGAGATTTCTTAGAGAAGAAGGGCGATTTGAAGCTGTTTGTGCTGCCTGGGCGTGCTGAAGCTGCTGTGTTACACCAGAGGGCTGGGGTCTGTGGGAGTTCCCATTGCGGGCACGCTACCTGTGCCCTGTCCCCACGATCAGCTCTGGCATGCATCTCAAAGCCCAAAGTGCTGTGGAGACTTGGGTGACCAATCTCTAAGCTGTCTGGGAGGACTACACAGCCTCTAGAACACGTGGCTGCCTTCAATCCTACGAAATATTTTAGCCCACCCACAGGCCTGCATCCCAGCCTGGCCTTGGACCTTTCCAGTCCCCAGAGAGGTGCCTGATGCTGGGGCTGCCCTGGTGCCTCTGGCTGCCCTGCTGCTCCTGGCTGGGCTGGGCTGGGCCCTGGCTGCCTGGCCCTGCCATCACCTGCCACGGGGAGCTGGGACAGGGGCTGATGGCCATGGGGGCTAGTGTGGTGTCCTGGACCTTGGGCAGGGTGAGGTGAGCCCTGGGGGAATGGGGATGCCCCCAGGCGCTTGACAGAAAACAGGCAGGTGGGCAGCTGTGGTTGTATGCTGTAGGTGATAGGCTTAGTGTAGCAGACAGAGCAAATAGCATGTCTCAGAAAACTTTTGATATATAATGTCTTATTTAGCCATTTTAGTTAAATCATTTATCTGTGTGAACTGAAGTTTGGTCCTTTAACTGTAGTGTGTAGGTTTAGTACATGATCTGTTGTGTGGAGTATCTGACTCTGCAGGCAGAGCTGTTTATATTCCAGGATTCTCTAAGCTGTTTCTCACATATCTTTGTTAGATGGATTATGCATTTTATGTCTCATTCCTAACAGTGAAATACAAAACTCACACTTAGGCATTTCCCACAAAGCAAAACCCCTCTGCAACTTAGCAATGTTGAACGCTGATTTACTGTTCATGTGTGAACAAATAAATTCCCCAGAAAGCTGTTGTTTGGAACGTGGGGCACACAGCTTGCCTCTGCAGCTGTGTGGCTGTGGATGAGGTCATCCCTGCCACAGAGCCAGCTCTGTCTGCAGGCCTGCTGCTGGAGAAAGACCCAGACAGCCTGGAAGAGGAAGGCAAGGCTTTCATGCAGGGTCAAAGACAGTGGTTTTTGTTATGATAAAACTCTTGCAATTGCAAGCCCTGGGATTTGTAGCGTGGTCTTCCTCAGCAGTGTCAATTCCAAAATAGTCCCTTGCCTGCCTGAAGAGAATGTGAGCAGCAGCATATTCCTCTATTAGAAAACCAGAAAAATAGATCAAAGCAAATTGTTCAAATGTGTATGCAAGGAAAATACATATGAAAATGCAAATAGAAATTGTCATTACTCTTAGTTTGCAATGGGCTACCCAGGCTGATTCTGGAAACAGAAGGTGACATTTTTTAGGGTGGTACTTAGAGAACATCCACAACACCCTGCTGCGAGACCTAGGCTGAAGTCTGAGGCTTTGCAAACTTTGCATTGCTTGACACAAGGCAATATGCCAAGGTATGAACATACAGATGTTAATGTCTTAGTGTAAAGATGTTAGCACATTTATATTCTGTGCAACTTTATGCAGCCTTTTTGCACATTATATTCATATCATTATGATAAGCGTTTTTACCTTCCTGGAAGCTTTGGGAACAAGCTTACTGAACTGTGACTTGGTGAATTTTTGAACTCTCTTAAGGCAGAATATGATGAATTATTAATAAACACGAAATACTTGTATGATGTTAGTGCTACTGGCAGTCTGGGGAACTTCAGTTTCTTGGGCATGCCAGCTAAAAAAGAGATATTTTCTCTCTGTCTCTCTCTTTTTATTTTTAACCCAAAACCACACAATAAAATTACCTGAATAAAAATAACGTCCATTGAGTCCAAAGGAAAAAACCAGCAAGTAGAAAAATATTAGTAATGTGCTCTATTGAAAATGAAAAAAAATCAATGAATGAGAAAACCTACTGAAATAGATTGAGACATAACACAAGGAAAGGAAAAATTGAATAAAAACATTATATCCCAAAGAATCTGCCAGTGTGTCATGCGCAGAAAGCAGTTGTGGATGAGGTTGGCATAAAGAAAGGATTTTGTGTGTTGTTAATAAAACAGCGCCTAAATTGTGCTGCAAACTCTTCCTCTGTTTATCAGGGGAGAAAAAAAGTACTTTAAACAAATGAGAAGACTTATATAGGAATTCTCAGACCCATTGAATTTTACACAACAGAGGCTGTGTTAAAGGAGGGTATGTTACATTAGAGACAAATTTGATATGTCAGGTTTAACTCAGTCACTATAAAGACAGGGACCCTGTGGCACAGAGAATGCTACCCCTGCAGCATACAGAAGAAGAGGTATTTCCAGGATATCATGGTTCTCAGCACTTTACATTTAAATAATCACTGAAGAATAAAATATCATCAGTTGTGAATGATGTTTTGTCCAGTAATGCACTTGGCAGAAATCCATGGTTTTCTGGAAATATATTGGTCTTTCTGGAAATGTTGGTTTATTTTTCTCCACAATAGATAGCTGATCACAACAAAGCCTACTGGAATAGCTGATAGCTTGATGACTGTAGCACTTATATGAAAACATGTTTCCTCACTTGCCATTATTCTGGTTTATTATTCTGCCGTTCATCTGTACAAAAAATTATAAGCCTCCTTTTCTTCATATGATGGAATGAAAACACTTTCTAACACTGTTATTTTTCAAGAAACTTTCCTTTTTGCAGTGGTCCACTTTATCACTTTTTAATTACACAAGTTGTCAGATCAGATCCTATTTGTTATCTCAGTAAAATATTGAAACCATTTCATTATAAGGAAAAAGATGGGTAAATAAATTTTACGCTTTCAGAGTCAAACATTTTTCTTTGGACTGTTGCTTTCCATGTTTTTATTCACAATAATACACGAGTTTGCTTCTTGGAGAGTTAGGAGTCTGCAGAGCTGCGGAGAGTAAACACATTTAATTTAGATCACAGCTCTGTGTACATTAGGCTTTATTCTGACTAGGGAAGGCAAAGAACATCTGATCAATCGTTAATCTGACAGGACAGATTTATTTCTTAAAAAAACCCTGCATCCATACCAAGTTGAGCAAATAGGAACTTTAACTTGAGCAAAGCCTGTGACATTGTCTGCTGTAGCATCCTCCTAGACAAACTGGTGAAAGAACTGGGTAAGTGAACAAGAAGGTGGGGGGAACATTGGTAATAATGTCAGGCCAAAAGGGTAGAGAGAGTGCTAGGAAGTGATAGGATAGTGTTGGTTCCTAGTAGTGTCTCAGAGGCTCTATTGTTGATGTCTCTGTTAGTGAAGTGCATGATGAGAACTGGTTTGCAGATGATTCCAACCTGGCAAGAGTGGCTGGTACACTGGAGGCTGGGAATTGCCATTCAGAGACATCTTGTCAGGCTGGTCAGATGGTCTGAGAAGAACTGAAGTCCCACAATGCCAAGTGAAAAATCCTGTGTCTGGGATGGAGTAATCCCATGTACTAGTACTGTCTGGGGAGTGTCTGCCTGAGAGCAGCTTTGCAAAAAATGACCTGATGGTCCTGGTGGATTCAAGTTCATTTGGACTGGACAAGTTCACTTTGCAAAAGAAGGTGACCAGCCCCACCTTGGCCTGAAGGAGCTTAGCCAGTGGCCAAGTGATTTTTTTCCTCTATTCAGCACTTTTGAAACTGCCCTTGGAGAGCACTGTCCCTGTTTGGCCCTCCAGTACAATGGACACTGATACTCTGGAGTCAGTCCAGTGAAGGGTGCCTAGGTGGACAGGGGACTGGGTCAGCTGTTGTAACTGGCTCTTCTTGGAGCAGGAGCTTGGACCAGGCAACCCCCAACCTGCACGAGTCTACAGTTCTGTCTTGCAGAGCTGGAGCTCTTCATGTCACGTGTGCAAACCTTTAAACTCAGTATTCTGTGCCATGGAACCATGGCCTCATTTTCTTTAGCTGTGCTGCTACATCTGTTTTCCCAGAGTTTTAGAGGAAGTGGCAATCCTATGCATTTGTGCATGTCAGCTCTGCCAGTTCTACAGGATGGAAGATTTATTGCAACGTGAATAATGTTCTGCCTTTCATTTCTGAGCCAAGGACCAAATATGCATGAAGATGTGAATGCACATTTTCTGGATAGTGAAAAATATATAACTGGGATTAAAGGGAGTTCAGGAAGACTTATCAATGCTGTTTTCAAGAAAAGCTAAGACAAACACTTAAAAATTACAAAGGAAATAGGGGTATTACAATTTTTTCTGTTGTTACATTTTAGTTACAGTGTGGTGTTTTAGAAATTGTTAAGGATTTTTGAAAATGTTATGTTGAATATGAATGTGGTGTATGAAATGCACAACCTGTTCACACATGGCTGTAGTTTTGCAGGTTTTTTTTTCCAATTTTATTGCTTTCATTTGCTGCAGGTTGATGAAGGGTACATCTGCATTATCTTTCCTGTATGTGGACTTGGGAACAGTTTTCTCTATCAGGTGGATGTATTCTCTGAGTGCTGATGTGGGTTGATTTTGATAATATGAAAATTCATTTTCCTTTTTCATCTCATATATTTAGCTATCATGCATTGTCTTACAATATATTTCTTCTTGGTTACTCCTGTCTGTGCAGTACTGGACTTGCCCTCAGGAAGTGGCAACATGTCAGAGATTGGTAACAATAAATAGGTAGATTTACCAACACAAATCAGCCAGATATGCATTCAGGATATTTCAGAGCTACTTACAGTATAGCTCAACAAAAATCCTGTTTTATACAGCATTCTTTCTTATTTTAATAATTCTGTCAACACAGGAAAAAATTGGAGCCCCATCTTCTATTTTAACATCACCCAAAAATTTAGGATTTGGTGTCAGAGGACTAAAATCAGGATGTGGACCTGGCCTTTGAAATCCAGATGTGAGGATTATTTATTCCATGATGAGCCTATATGCACTTGAGGGAAATAGATTAGGAAAATAGGCCCATTTTCATTTTCCTGAGACTGAAAACTTCACAGAAATGAAGCATTCCTGAAGAATACTTAAATCCTAAGAAGGATGATAACATTTATTTTCTTTGTAACCTATTTCTTGCGAGTATTTGAGTTCAAGATTTTTAATTATTTGCTCACTGGAGTATTGCTCACTGAAGGTTCTTTTGGTATACAAATATTCGGAATTACTCAAGAGAAAAGGAGTTTACATGAAATTATAATGAAATTACATGAAGTATCATGATGGAATTCCTTGAAGTGTTTTGATGACTGTTTGAGGTATTTTTAGACAGGATCAGAGAATCACCTGATTTGGAAAACCTGCCTCCTGAGCCCAGCAGTCCATGTTCCTTGCTGTGTCAGAGCTGGATAATTCTGTGCAGTGCAGAAAACAAGGACTGATGCTTGCCAGTGAGTTTCCTGTGATTATCCCAGCTGTGCAGAGCTGTGGTCCCTGCACACGCTGTCATAGGAAAAGCCTTTGTGTGTAACCATAGAACAATGTGGTGTGGTTAACAAAGAGGAGGCCACTCTGACCCATTAAATTCCTCACAGTTCCAGTCCTTCATAAAGCTCCACTCCCACAAGCCTGACTCTTACTGTAGAGATTTCATGGAGAAAGGAGGCTCATTGCTTTCTAATTCCTCTGCAGATTCACCTAAGTATTCATTTGATTTCCATCATGCTACTGAATGAGTGGGAATGAATTACTGTGAGAAGAGGAAGAGGACGCAAATCTATTTTTGGTCTTAAGGAAATGAATTAATTTAATTTGATGTGATTCCTCCTGACAAGCACATACTGGCTACCATTTCGCATCACCTCATCAAAGCATAAAGATGTTTACAAATGGGCAGAATCATTAACAATTTTCCAGCTGGCTAGCTAGGCTGCTTAGACTGTTGAAGCTCCATTGTTTTGATGTGTCTCTATTATGTATGTCAGGAAAGCTATATTGATATTAACTATAAGAGACACCAATTTTAGCTTATTTAAATCTTACAAGGTGTTCAAAACTCTTATGCCTGAGAATGGGGTGGGGTGGAATTCTGCTGCTACATAGAAATGCTTCCTGTAGGAAACAAAAAGAAGGTAGCTTAAAATATTTGTCTTTTTTATATTCACATGGAGGTGGTTTCTAGATCAGGGAGCTGTTAAGAAGTCTGAGGAGACATGACATATTTTCTAGCTCATGAGCTGGTTTTAATCTGCATGGACAACACCACCCTGATCAGCTCTTACCTGACAAGTAGGTGAAGGCTTTGCTGGCCTGACAGCAATGTGTCCTTGCTTCCTTTGTGCAGGAATTGGAGCTACAGCAGTTTACCTCACACACTATGAAGGGATCATTACACTGCTTCTGAATTACCTAGGGCTTCACACTAGTGAATTGACGAGTTTGTACAAGATCCATTTGGCCTCTAATATGGCAAAGCTGCTGGAATGACATCAGTGATTATTTCCTAGTAATCTGTTGGAAGTGCACCATGGAAGGGGAAATGTTTATTGCAAGTACAGTTCAAGTAAGGAACTGTTTTGGAAGATATTCAGACTTGGAGAACTGGCTTCAGAATAAGTGTGCAGAGAGACTGATTAATCTTCTGACACTGGAGAACATTAAATAACTCTATGAATTAATGGTTTCTTTGAGCTGAGACTGTTTATTGCTTTGGAAAAAAACTCTTTTAGCAGCAGGAGAGTTTTGAGTCCTAACACCTTTTTTCCTTGTGTTGGGTTGTTTGTTTTTAACTTAGACTGTTTCTGTCTGAGCTGACTCATTTGGAAATTGAGTTGTGAGGTTGCTTTGTACCATGGAGATTCCTTAGAGAAGGAATTTACCTTGTAACAAGGAAATGTGTGGGGAGACAGGGAAGCAATGAAATCCTAAGTGTTGTTTTGATGGATGAAATAATGAATTTTATTTAAGGAATCAGACAATATGGCAATCTTGGGATAGATGTATTCTTAACTTACTTTTTTAAACTGAGTGTGTTTTGATTTGATTGATTTTGGATGAATGACCCTTTGCTGGAGGCTTTCATATTGTTTAGACTTGGCTTTTTAACTGATTTGGGAAGGGTTTTTTTGCCTCGGAGTATAGCGAATACATTATGTATATGTTTGGGCTAACTTCTTTCTATGTATTTATCTTCATTTTTTAAGTGTTGATTTTCCAGTCTTCAGAATGGCATTAGGAGACCTTTATGTGTGTGTGTTTTTGTGCCTGTATGTGGGGGTCTATATTTGTTATTCTTACAAAGCAAACATAACTTATAATAAGGGGTTTATGTAAATAAGTACTGTGATTTGCATGGCGCCCTGTGGTGGCCCTGGGTGTAAGGTCTTTTTCTGCCATAATGTCCTCAAAGTTTCTTATTGTTATGGGTTTGGCATAAAAAAATGTCTATTGTCCATACTTTATTTAGTTTCATCTTTGAATATATTCTTATCTCAATGTATTGATACAGGGCTTGCAGTGGAAGTTCTTGTCTTGCTCACTGCATTTCATGTATTTATAAGAACAGAGTGGAGAAATGGGCATAGCTAAAGACAGCTGGGAAACAACAGATCCCTGTGCAGCATTATGTGGATTAACGATCCATTCAGTATAAGATCCAGACTTTGGCAGACACTAAAACTGAATGAATTAGAAAAAAAAGAAAATGTGTTTCCCTTCAGCCCTGATAAGAGCAATAAAGCCTTTTGGTGTCATCCTCTTAGTTGCTATTACAGGCAATTAATTAACTGAAATCAGGTAAGAATACCCAGGTACCTGTCGTGAACGTATGAGGAACAGTGAGAGAAAGAAGAGACAGAGAGATCAGAGCAAGAGTGGGGAGGAGGTGAACACTTCTGGCTGTTGGGCCAGTGCCCCATTTATTGTTAGTATTAGATGGAGTTTTATGAATGAGACAGGGAACCAAGGAAAGGCAAAGATCACTATTTTGATAGAGCAATTGAATGTCATCACATAGACCTGATTTTTACTGTGTTCAGGATACTATTCTGAACCTGTCTGTTGAATCTGGTTTCATTCTGTGATTGGTCTGTTTGGTTCATGTCTTCAGGAAAACTATTGATACTGTCCAGCTAGAAATTTTTTGTATGTGATTTCATGAAATTTGCTCTTGAAGAGACAGGGTAGGCTGGAAAAGCCTAACTGCAAGGTTAGCAGAGTTCCATCACAAATACAGATCAATGCTTGGAATGAGGTCTTGCCAGAATTTGCTCTGAACTATATTCTTTTAAAAAGAAGTTCATTAATAGCATACATTATGGAATGATTCATGTATTAAAAATGTGTAAACTTCTTGGTTAAATTATAAGTTTAGAAGAAAGATCAGATTTCAATCTGGAAAACAGGAGATATGGCCAAAATCATTGCAATGGAATTTGGTAAAGTCCTCAATGCTCTACTTAGGGGGATGATACACAGCAGGGAGTAATTGATGGTATGACAGCCAAATCACAAGACATTGCAACAAATTCAGAGTGCCTTAGAAAGTCTGGAGAAGAAAAGCTTAGTTGGCACAAAATGGGTTGTACCTGGCTGTGATTGTCCTGTGGGGAAATGGTCTTGGCATGCACGTTCTCGTGTTCCTGCAAGAAGAAGACCAAGTTAGTTTAGAAACGGAGTAGAAAAGTTCAGAAATTTAGATGTGTGGGTGTAGCAGGAGAGATCTACAGAGACTGCACCTCTATGTGGTTAGAAACATCCTTTCAATGCAAATATTTTGATTACATCCATCCTTTTTAGCTGTCCCCAAATGCCACGTAACTTTATGCTGACTCTAGTGACTGGAAGAAACAGGGATGCTTTCCTGCTGTTGCCTTTCTGTCACACAGTTCACTGCAATGGTGGGCACAGCTGTTTGAGCAGCATCTTCACCTCAATATAACCAGACCAGTGTGTATGCCTCCATACATGTCTGGTCTCTGGAAAAGGGGAAGGAAAGGCAGAGTGGTTGTCATGAGAACAGTGCTTTTTCTTTGCTTTTTCTTTGCTTTTTCTTTGCTATTCTTTTCCTCAGGAGCAAAGGAGGATCATGAGTGAAAATGGGGGAGAACTGAAGAATGCTGTAGAAGGGATTGCTGTTTGTTTCCCAGTGGCAACCTGGGCAAGTGTGTGTGTGGAACTGAATTGCAAACAAGGTGGATTTTCTTGGTTCACTTTATGTAATTTATAACTCTCAGACAGAGTACCAAGCTATGGCTTAGTGCCTGGGATACTCCTAATGGTGTTCTTTCTACAGTGGTCCTTTCCCAGTAAGCTTGGCAAATGCTGTTAAACCTGTTTTATGGGATATATCTTGGGCTGCAAATCCACCTGTGAAACTGGGTGAATTTTTGTCCAACTAAAAAGTCATCTTTGTCTTGACTAAAAAGCCCAAAAGACTTAATTTAAAATTAGGTTAGAGCATGTCTGCAAGAATTTTAGTGACAACAGTTTGGACAGAGAGAATGCTAGGTTTTGCTTGCAGGCTTGTGGCCAAAATGTGAGCTTTTCTGGAATTCTCCAGAAGTATAAAGCAAATGAGTATGCATACTTGGAAATACACATAACATAGACAACTGAATCCCTCTTGGCTACTTCTCCTAAATGAGGGGAAAAAAAAAAGACAGAGGTTTTTCTTCTCATATAGATACTATTTACAGAGCTGTTGCTCCCCAGTGGAGTTATAACAAAATGAATAGAGGTAAACAGTTCTTTTGTTATTTCTTGCAACTGCAGAAGCAGAAGAATTTCTGTATTTAGGAAGACAGAGTTATCTTGACTGGATTTCAGCTGTTGCATTCATCCATCTAAACTTGCAGCTCCCTTTTTTGTTCACTCTGTACTTAGGGTTTTATGAGAGAGTTTTCTCTCACATTTCTCCTAACACCCTCCTGCACACAGACTTTCACAGACTGTCTGATATTTATATATAGCACTAGACAAGAATGGGGCTTAACATTAGCACTGACATTGTGTTATCTTCAAAATATGGTCTTTCTATCTTCCACTTGAGTTATTAATAAGCTTCAAAAGCTACTTTCAATCTGAAATAAAAAGCTCCAGGGATATCCTTGACTATGTCAACACTGCTGCTGCATCTTGATGATAATCTTATCATGTAAAGGTGGGAAAAAAATGCTGATCTATAAAACATGTGCGGCACATGCCACTGCAATTTTGAATTACAGATGTCTGGGTATTGACCCATGGATCATTTCAATTACTTGCTTCTGTAGATATGCATGATCCTCCACCAGCCTACCACAATTTGGTTCAGATAGTGGATTGGCAAAGAGAAATAGTTCCTTTAAACTGTTGACATGCTGTCTGATAAGTAAATGCTTAGATGATGTTGTGTTGACTTGCTGCAATATGATGGAAAGTAACAGTGTGAACCATGTATGCAATAGACAAAAAGACAAGGTTGTTTTTCTGTGGTACCATCATGCCCTCGGCAGGAAGTGCTGGTGCAGCAGAGCTGAGTCATCAGTCCTGGAGTTCATCTATCAACAGTCTGCAGGGAAAAAGGGGACAGGCATTGAAGGCTACTAATTTGCAGAATTTGTGATCCTAAATTTTTGTGAGGCAATGTATGAATTCAATAGAAAGAGAAACTACCGTGTGTTTAAATGATTACACACACTTTGGGAAATAATTAGTCCTTTTTGGAAAAGTGTAAGTGACAAGCTCTTACCTTAATGCGTGTATGGTGCAAATGTGATGGGATGAGAACGCAAATGAAGACAAAATAAGCAATTCTCTTTTAAAAGTTTCAGTTGAGTTGTGCATTTGAAGAGAAGTTAAAACACTTTTTCATTTGTTTTCAAATGGCCTGTGCAAAGACATGATTTAAAGTCCCATCAATCCAACCATTGTAGTTAAAGATCCAGGCTGATGCTGACAATAATTTATATTCAAATGCTGATAAAAATTCCAGTGGCCATTCCTACCAGAGTTAACCCCTTTTATCTCTAACAGCTGCCCCTAATTAAGTGAATGTCTGACAAAGATTCAATATGCCTTTTAATGGCAGAAAAGGCCAGTGGCAATATAAAATATAGTACAGGCTTGGCTTCAGAGATGTGGGAAAAAGCCCCACCTTGCACAGTTTCAGTGGCAAGTACAGAGTGAAGTGGTATGTATAGAACAACAGTTACACATATGTATATAAATATATATATTTATATACATATAAATGTATGTAAATACTCTGCTTGTATGCATTTGTGTAATGAAACCCCTTGTGTTGTCCTCCTCTCAGTTCAGCTAAGGCAGTTGCTGAACTGGGGCTGTTTCCAGGTGTACACAGGGCTGAGGCTGCATTATTGACTGAAACACTCCATTCTGGTCTCCTGGGACATATGAGCATTTCAAAACCATTCATAATAGCAGAGCCCAATCCTGTGCTGCAGGGCAAATGACTCTGCATCAAATGGCCAGCACAAAGCAGCCAGCCATGGCATATCCTATTACCTCCTACTGCTCCTCCCCCATGCTGTTTGTGCAATGAGTGTGGTCCAATGTTTTTTTATGCAGAATGCACCTGTGGAAAATTTGGCACATCTATCTTCTGACTGACATTAGATACTCCTTAGCCAGAGTGAAATATCTGGTTAAAAATATGCAATTTTAGCTCAGAAAAATTTCAGCTCAGAAATATGCAATTTCCAGCTCATGTACTCGTTTAGATTTCCTACTGAGTTGCCCACCCCCAAAACAGAGGCTTTTAGGAAATCCTGGTAAAGCCAATAATTGTAATCATAAATTAATGGCTCTCTACAATGCTGACCTCCTTCTCTAGAGCTCTCTTAGATGTTAATGGCAGGGCTAGAGATCTATATTAGGCACTGTGACAGCAGGAAGAAATCTGGCAGTCTTACAGTGTCATTTGGTGGAAAATACATTGGAGCTGCTTCTGGAATAAATTTACATGAGAGCAAAGAGGAATTAAAATAGAGACGAAAGCACAGATTTGCTTGCAATGATGTGGATGAGGATGGCAATTGCACAGAATGTTTAGTTGCAAGTCTCCCTTCTGTTATTGTGTTTCTGAGTGATCAGCAGATGTCACTGCTGATGGGTGACATGAAGGCTGTTCCTGTTCTTCAGACCAAAAAAGAATTTTCACAGCATTTTTATTTCTCAGTGGCTTGGGAGAGAGACAGCTAAATGCCAGAAGTTTCACTGCAAATGACCACACATCTTCAGCTAAAACATGTACTTGTGTAGATCATTGCTGGAACATGAGTGCCTCCCAATTGGATCTGCCTGTACTAAAGTTGTCCCCAGAATGTGGAAGCAGACTACATGCTAATGTGCATATATATACACCCAGACACACATGTGCATGCATATATGTAGATATATGTTCGTATATAAATGCCCAGGTAGTGGGTTAGTGGTGAAGCAGAGAGACTGTGTTTATGTCTCACAGCATGGCATCTCAGTGCTGTTTATGAACTTCTTCTTCTGTTGTTTTAGGTCCTCTGAAATTCTCAAGACTGGCACAACCATGGAGACCTCTACCTACCGAGTAGAAAAAAGGGATAATTTTTAGTCCTAGGGTCAAAAGAAAGATAAAATGCTGTCTGAAAAAATAATAATTGTGTTTGTTTCCAGATAAAAAGCCATGTGTTCCATAACACAGTTGATTAAAGCAAATCTGGAAATACCTGAGGAACATCCAAGCACCTCAATGTATTAGGGGATAAAACCTCCCACCAGTCTACTTCAAAAGAAATTAAAAGCCAAGTGAATGTAAAGACTATGTAAAAGAAATGGGAAAACATAACAGTGAATGTACTTTCCAGAAATCACAGAGAGCCAAATAACCAGAGGCTTCATGTTAGAGGGATGTGAGTGAAAAAACATCTTTGCAAACAAATGGAATCCTTTCAAACCAACCCTCTTCCAGATACATAACCACTCTGCTGTTTGCATGAAAGAGAAGGAAACACCTAAATTATGTCTGGTGTCAAATTCACATTTCTGAAAAATTCTGTACATTGCAATGTGAAAGGACTCAAAGCATTACCATCTTGTGTAACACTCTTCGCAAAGTGCTAAACATTATCTCAGTTTTAAACATTTTGCAGTACTTTAAAATTTACAGGCCAAAATGTTTTTCTTTGATCAGTCTGGAGTGATGTGTATAGGATGACAGACTTCATAGAGACAGCTCTCAGTGTGCTGGTTCAGAAACATTTAGAGAGATCTTGGCTTATTACCATGTTTATTTATTGCTGGATTCTCTAACAGGTCTGTAAGCTGAGACAGCAGCAGCATAAAAATCCTGCACAACAGGAGTGGTGCTGTTATACAGCTGAGTTTTGAATCTGTGGCAAGTGCTGGTTACATAAAAACCTCACGGATTTGGTACTGCTCAGCATTTGAGACACAGAAGCCTAAACTGAAGATGACTGGTTTGTCAGTCTGTAGTGCAGCCATGAACACACACTGTTCCAGAGGCTTGGATTGCCATGCATCAATAACTTCTGGGTCTGAAAAATAATCACCATATAGAATTTGAGTTTACTCATATTAAGTCTTAGAAAACATAGGTAACCACTTTTTAAAGCATGTCTTTGAAACAGCAGCCTGCTTTTCCTTTGGAAACAATGTAATTAGTAGAGACGAGCAAGGAAGAGAAGGCAAAAATCTGAAATTAATTATGTCTTAAATCAGTCATCTGAATAGGGAAGAGTTTGTTATTACTGATAATGCTGTTACAGAGATCCAGGGCAAGTTTATGTGCATATAAGATAGCTAGGCTGAAGTCCTTTGAAGGAGAAGATGGAATTTTGTTTGGAGCAGAAAGCTGAGAAAATGCAAGGATCTAAGTCACAGCAATTATAGACAATTCCAGTTGCTTTGTCCAATTTTAACATTAAGGCTAGAAGGTCCAAAGATAAATATGCCTGAGCCCTTGAGGCAAAAATAAAGAGAACTCTTACCTATTCACTTGAAGCTGCAACTACTAGTTTGGATGTCAGATTTTTTTTAAGCTGCTGCATCCATTTTTCACAGGACTTTAGCACCTTTCCTTGACATAGTAGCTTAGTGATAAAAAAAAAAATAAATTCCATTATGGCTATGTTAAAAGTGACACTTTGCTAGCACATTTTTCACTAGTATTGAGTGGAGTGGAAAAGCACAAAACCCTAAAATCAGGACATGCTTCTAAAATTACATGTAGGTGCCTTCAAATCTATAACACGATAGTGCACCAGGTCAGTTTAATAAAGCTTTTAACCAATAGGCAACCTGCTTTTCAGGAGGTGTTGGTTTTGGGGGAAAGACTGTCTTGCTCCATTTGGGTTTGGCAGCACTGCTGTGTGGTCTTTCTACCATGATGGGAGGAAAACCAAATCTTTTGTTACATTGCATTACATTACACTGTATTTTGGGGCATTGCTTCAGGTCGTTGTGAAAATCCAGACATTTAAATATGCAGAATTCAAGGATGATAAAACAACTTGGAATGTCTTAACACAAAAACACATGTGCACACTGTAGAGAGGTGTACAGTTCTGACAATTCAAATTAATATCTAGGCTGTTAAAAATTTGGGGAAATGTAAGTTGTCATTAAAAAAAAAAAGTAGCATGACAAAAATGAAGCTACAGGTTTATGTGTGGTTTTCCCGAAGTCCCTCACCACCAAGAACATAACCTTCACTTTAGTTAGGACTGTCTCATATTTTTTTATGTAGAATTGTGGAGTCATTCAGGTTGGAAGCAGCCTCTGGAGATGATTTGGTCCCACTCCCTCTTCAGAAAACTATCATATTGTCTTTTTCTTTCTAGAACTGGAGAGTTCAGTATTACTTTTCTCAAGTTAATTCCTAGAACTGTAAAACTTTATTTCTGTTACTTTTTCCCCCCTAACATGTAATACTTTAGTCTGTAAATAGCATAATTTCATCACAGAGTAACAGAATGGTTTTGTTTGGAAGAAACCTTAAAGTTCATCTATTTTCACCCCACCTGTTGTGGACAGGGACACCTTCCACTAGACTGAGTTACTCAGGCTCAAGCCTGGCCTTGAACCCTCCCAGAGATGGGACATCCCTGGCTTCTCTGAGCAACCTGTTCCAGTGTCTCACCACCCTCACAGTGAAGCAGTTCTTCCTAATATCTAATCTAAACCTACTCTCTTCTGGTTTGAAGCCATTTGCCTTGTCCTGTCACTACATGCCCTTGTAAACAGTCTTTCTTCAAGTTTCTATGTGCTGTTCCTCAGCTTAGCCTTTTATTTAACCTTTTTGTCAGCTTTCTAAATCTGGACACTTTCTTGTGGTCTGAAAGTGGAAGATATGAAAAACCTAGTAGTTTTCTCATTGTATTTTTTCCACCCCAAATTCATTCTTTTCTGGTGGAGAAGGACATCTGGGGAGTAGGCATGAATCCGTGGCTCCTTGAAACACAAGGAATAACTTATTTACCTTTGTGATTCATGTATCTTAAGAGAAAGCCTTTAGGGATGATGCAGGTCTTGGCCTTTAAGAACCTTACTCTTTCTACTTCACCTGTTGCTCCCTAAACACAGTGAGGTTTGTGAACCTCTCTTAACTATTAGTCTCCCATCTAGACATGAGAAATAAGAAGTAGAAAGCTCTTTTCTGTGGAAAACATGCATTGAAATCATGGCAGCTTTATTATTCTGAGTAAGACTACTACCATGCTCATTACTGTAGTATGTGAGTGTTTCCCAGTAGTGTTTTAAGAACACAACTAACATCTGTCACACACTCATTTGCTCCTTGGGTGGGGCAGAGAAGCATTTGTGGTAAAATTTCTGGTGTTTTTTAAACGCATATGTTATGCATTACTCTTAGTGAGGGCAAGGTCAAAGAAATGTGCCTTGTGCTTACAAGGCACAGGGGGTTGTGAATGTTCATAACTTCTTAGAAATCCACCACTCTAGTTCAGGTCCTGAAATGGTCTTTGCCCTCCTTGTAGAGCACAGCTACTACATTTATTTTTACAAATAATTGATTACTTTCTGAGGCTCACTGGCTTTTATAGAGGTCTGCTTAGTAATTTTCATGAGAGCCACAAAGTAGAAACTCGAGGATTGCTTCCACCTTTACAGAGGCAGCAATTTTCTCTGTAAGCAAGGGATTAGTTCTTGCCAGTAACCAGGAGACTAGTGAGCAGTACAGCCTCTGCCACAAGAACATGAAACTGCTGAAAACTTAACCAGTGACACAGATCTGGAGTTGTGTGCGTCTGCTACAGATAATTCTTCTGTGGCAAAGAAGCAAATATTAAATAATTATCCTGAAACTTCAGGTGTTTTTTTTCCTTGTTGTCTGCAACCTGGAGAATCCTTACAATAACAACTATAAAGATAGCTGTGATTCCAAACATTCTGGGAAGCTAAAAAACCCAGAGAACCTAACGTTTTATATGTTTATGGTGCATAAGTAGTTGAAGACATGTTCCAGCACTGTGTTTTAGATGGATTTCCATAGGTACTGGTGTTCTGTGCTGGGATTTGTTGTGAATTGCTGAGTTACTGCAATTGTGTCATCCACCAGAAAGATCTAGAATTTTCCTGACAATTTGATACAACAGTCTTGTTTGAGTGTGGTATCACCACACTCCTCAGTATTAGTGAGAAATCCCAAATTACTGAATTATAAATGTGTAAATGTTATAAGCCGTAGCCAGAGCTAATAATTTAGGGTCCTTTTATATAACCTGTGAAGAGGGAGACACATTTCACAGAGTGATTTATCTGACCTGTAGATGAAATAAATTGCTCTCAGGAGGTGAGAACTTCTCACTATTGATTAAATAAAGGGAATCTAGACACTCTCATCCTTAAACATCTGTTCTTCTTTCCTGTGCCTGCATTAGGGCAGATGAATCTCACTTATATTTCTTCACTGACTGGCTAATGAGGACCCAAAAAAATCTTCAAAATGTTCTTCTAGTTTTTGTTCACTACTGGTTTCTTTTGTGCTGAGGCTCACCTTCAGCTACATGCTTTGCCCTTGAAGCACTTCACCTAACCTTGTACCAGAGTGCATGACTCTATGTGTGAATGGTATCTCTCTGTGTCATTAAAGATCAGGTTATTATCATTTAGGTTATTATCATTTAAATAGTCCATATAATAGATAGTAAAGCAAAACCATCATATGGTACACCGAAGTAATAGATGCCAGATGAAAGTGAGGTTTTCCCATGAGGTTTTGATGGATAAATTCCAGAAAGACTCAAAACATTTTAGTAAATTACCTTTTGCTCCTGTCATCTCTTTCAGCAAATGTATCGTAATCTCCATAAGATCATGTAACTCACAGTCAAATACTGCAGATATGCCCCAGATGAGAAACCATCTTCTGTGTTCCCTCTGTGGATAGAGGATCATCTGTGCTGCTAAAAAGGCTCCATTCTGTGTTCTGGCATGATTTCAGACTGTTCCAAGTTTAGATTATGAGCATCAGTTACATGAGGTTGTAGCTGGCCTCTGTTTAGTTATGCTACAAGCTTACTCAAGAATGGTAAGGCAGGTTGGAGGGGAGGGAGTTGGTGTCCAGAAGTGGTTTCTCAAGGATTGAAGTATGTGGTTTGGAGTTATTCCGAGCTGTCTATCACAGGTTATGAAATGCACAGATTGAGTTAAGTCTTAGAGATAGACTTTCTTATGGTGAATTAATGCTGTGAAATTTAGCAATATAAGTTTCAGTGATGTGTATAGAATGGCTATCATTTGCTAGCAAGTGTGAACTTTTCAGTGCAGCAAAGCTAACATGACTATTCTCTTTGGGTATGAAACAGGGGTTTAAAAATCTGTTATGCTTCTTTTTGTCCACATTGAGTGTTTCAAGTACTGTCAAAATTTTAGTGGTCATCATTCTTTCTGCATAAATATCAAAGAACCAAAAGTACATAATCAGTAATGAGGAGCCATCTTTCTATTAGCCTAACTGTGAGTGTTCAGTGGTCAGTGAGGATGAATCACAATTTTTTCACCCTCATCCTGTAGATGGAGTAATGGTCACTATTGCCATTTGTTATATGGAATTTGTTGGAGGGCAAGAATTTTGGTCAAGGAAAGAACCTTATCCTTTTTGATGTCTGAGGTCTGGAAGACGTGAATACTGTGATATAGATAATGAAGATTATAACACTTTGGTCTTTAAATCCAGATGATGCCTGGAGTACAGATAACCTTTCAAAGTTTTACAGACAATGAGTTCTTTCATTTGTATTTCCTTGCAAAACATTTGTGACCTTGCTGATAAATATACTGAAATCTTCAAAAGTGATACATCTAAGCTGTTTCACAGTAGACACTGGCAGTATAGAATCTCAGAATCAGCACAGCTTGGGTTGGAAGGAGCCTTTAAAGGTCATCTCCTCAAATCCCCCTGCAATGCACAGGGACGTCTTTGACTGGATCAGATTGCTCAGAGCCCTGTGCAAACTGACCTTGACTATTTTCAGGAACAGGGCATCTACAGCTTCTCTGGGCAACCTGTTCCACTGCCCTGCCATCCTCATCCTAAAGAATGTCTTCCTTTTATCTGCTATAAAACAACAGTCTTTGTTTAAAGCCCCTTGTCCTTTTGCAACAGGCCCTATTAAAAGCTTGTCCCCACATTATAAGCCCCTTTTAGGCACTGGAAGGCTGCTATAAAGTCTCCCCAGAGTCTTCTCTTTGCCAGGCTGAGAAACCCCAACTCTCTCAGCCTTTCCTCATAGGAGAGGTACTCCAAGCCTCTGATCATCTTTGTGACCTTCCTGTGGACCTGCCCCAACAGGACCTCATCTGTCTTGCGTTGGAGACCCAGTGCTAATCACAGCACTCCAAGTCAGGTCTCTCTAGAGCAGTTTAGAGGGTTTTCCTTTGACCTTCTGCCCATGCTGCTTTTGGTGCAGCCCAGGATACAGTTGGCCTTCTGGGCTATGAGTGCACACTATTGGGTCTTGTCCAGCCTCTCATCCACCAGCAGCCCCAAGTCCTTCTTGGCAGGGCTGCTATCAATCCCTTCACTCCCCAGTCTGTATTGGTACTGGGATTTGCCCTTACCCAGGTGCAGCAATTTGCACTTGGCCTTGTTGAACCTCATGAGATTGTTATGGGCACACTCGTCAAGCCTGTCCAGGTCCCTCTGGATGGCCATTCCATAGGCATGTCAGTTGTAACACTTAGTCTGGTGTCATCTGCAAACTTTCTGAGAGTGTGCTCGGTCCCACTGTCATGGATGAAGATATTAAACCATGCAGGTCCCAGTATGGACCCCTGAGGGGTACCACTACCCTCTGAATTTGACCATACAAGCAATTCCTCATCCTCCAAACAGTCCACTCATCAAATCCGTATCTCTCCCATATGGAAGGAAGGCTGTTGTACCGTGAAGACAATGATCAATTAAATACACATGCCTTTTGAATACTAATCTTGCTCTCATTATTGTGAAATCATTTACATTGTTTAGAGCATTGCAAAAAACTAAAATGTGTTGAAGCTGTTATTCTAGACATGGAAGGGCCATGACTATAAGGTGATTCAAGTCCTGCCATGCCTTCTTGAACAGATAGACATTGCCTTCACAATGGCAGAAATTTGTAAAAATGGGGATGCCACTAAAGTCAAGGTGAGTTAGGTGATTTTTTAAATTTATATGGTAACTTCCAGATCTGAACTTCCCTGTTCTGTTTTGGGTTGTTCATGTGTGGACCCCAACCTCACCCCTCCCCAGGTCCTTTACTAAGGACTCTTCTATAGGACTATGGAAATGTCCAAGAGAATTTGAAATCCTGATTACGGAGGTGACATTTATGAAGAGTACACTGTTCAGGAAAGCTCATTTCTGCTGGTGCTGTCACTTCATGGTGGAAGTTTAAAAATAACTGTGAATTAATAACATGAATGTATACATTTCACCCCCCCCCCCCCCCCCACCCGATG
>VZRZ01008264.1:90386-171059 GCA_013398175.1 Climacteris rufus
CCCCCCCCGTGAGGTCTGTTTCCTTACACTTTGAACCAAATTAGTTTCTATTGATATTGTTGCCTTTATTTGTATGAGGCATTTTGCTGCACAAACCAGTAGCAATTACTTCACATTCGCTTTGATCATAAATCTGATTAAGCAGTTTAACTGCTATGTGTATTCAAATAGGGTTTGCTTTAAAAGGGAATGGAAGATTTTCAGGTCTTTAACACAATACTACTGAGCCAGTCATATTTGAGACTTATCAGCTGATTTTGCTCTTTTAAATATAAATGATCTGTTGTGTACTTTACTTTTTAGTATTTTCATACAAAGGCAGCAATTTATTTGCTGATGAATTTAGGATAATCCCATATCATAAGGTGTTGGCTGTCTAAGGGGTTTGATAACAGGATATTTAATTTTTCAGTCCTAAACTCATTAACTTTTATCCTTTACCACAGTAATTGCAGAGAATCTGGGATCTAAATCGCCTTAGAGACTGTTTGACAACCTCTGTTTATCGTAACTAAGCCTTTCTTGCTCAAGAGAGATGAGCTTTTCCTCCAAACTTTCTGATTGATATTTTACACCACCATATCTTCTGAAAGCTTTAAAATGCATGTCGTAGTATTTCTTTCTTCTGACAAGATAAATACTTGAGTTAACTGCAGTGAGTGGGAATGAGAAAGTGTAAGGGCAAAGCAAGACTAATGAACTGAGTTATGCCAAGTTTAGAAATTGCTTATTATTTTCCTCTGCAGCACCATGCTTCCTTGTACAGGTCCTGGTCAAGTTTTGAGGCTTTCCTTGTCAGTCATCAATTTCAGTTCCATTTTTTTTCAATCTATGCATAGCTGCTGTAGGATATAATAGTTGCTTCACAAGAAATGAGTTTTCAGAGTCCTGAATCTTTTAGTTAATGACTTTGGAGCCAGTTTCACTTGTGTGTATTGACTTAACACATTACAGAGCATTTATTCTCTCTGTTGCAACTTCTTGGAAATGAATAAAGACTTCTGAGGAACAACCTCAGGAGATGTCCCTAAATGACCGAAAACAGATGAGTATGGAAACCAAATCATATTTTTGATGTCAAAGATGGACATTTCAGACCATATTCTAAGGCAGACACCCTAGTGCTGTTTCTTCCTGTCTTCTCTTGTGTCAGGTCAAGAATCCATGTTCTACTGTTGCCTCTTATCATATCTTTCATGAGTTCTGCAACTTCAGCATTACCTTAACTACTGGAAAAACTTGCAGTGAACCGAAGTGATACTGCATGAAATGTACCAAATCCAGTGGCATAATAACACGTATAGAATGTAGAAGTTTGCCTGAAAAATGTCTTAGAACATTCATTTAAGCAAGGGAATAGATACATACAATTTCTAGGCACACATTTAGTACTTCTTTATGTCTGTATGGACCAAGTCAAGTGCTGGATGTCTGAAGGCTTAGAGCTAAAAATACATGCATTTGCCTGCTTAAACAATATATTTCCCTTGCTTTGGATTTTACAATTTAGAATACAGAATGTAACTGTTATAAAGAAAACAGACAAGTGTGTATTTTACAGAGATTTCACAGTTGCTGTAGTTCTGTTTTTCACATCAAAACAGTAAAATTTCTAACTACAAACTTGAAAAATATGTCCAAATATCTTAAAATTCAACAGCCAGTATTTAGGCATCTGTGATTTTAAAAATATTAATCAATAAGGTATATAGGTATATTCTTTGGGACTGAGAACTATGTATTAGCCAATGCCATACTGCAGGATATCATCAGACATCCCCAGTTTGTTATTTGATTTTCAGTTCCAGGACACTGCAACTGTGAGCACAGTCAAGAGAGTCATGGGGCTGAATTTTCCTACAGATTCTGTGAATAACTGCATAATTTGTACAGATATTCCTCTTTGTGGTGGGTTGACCCTGGCTGGATGCCAGGTGCCCTCTCTCATACTCCCCTTTGCAATTGGACAGGAGAGAAAAAGTATAATTAAAGGCTCATGAGTTGAGATAAGGACAGGGAGAGATCACTCTCCAAATACCATCATAGGCAAAACAGACTCAACTTGGGGATATTAATTGAGTTTATTACCAACAAAATCAGAGCAGGATAACGAGAAGTAAAACAAAGCTTAAAAACACCTTCCCCCACCCCTCCCTCCTTCCTAGCTCTACCTCCTTCCCCCAGCAGAGCAGGGAGACAGAGAATGGGTGTTATGCTGAGTTAATTCCTGCATTCCTACAGCATTCCTGCAGCTGCTCAGGGAGAGGAGTCCTTCCCCTGCTTCAGTGTGGGGTTCCTCCCATGGGATACTATTTTCCTTGAACTTCTCCATCATGGGCCCTCCACATGGGCTGCAGTTCTTCACCAGCTGCTCCAACATGGGTGTTTTCCAAGGGGTGCAGTCATTTAAGGACAGGCTGCTCCAGCATGGGTCCTCCACATGATCACTAGTCCTACCAGGAAACATGCTCCAGTGTGGGCTCCTCTTCTCCTCTCACATAGTCACATGTCTCATTGCTTCTGTGGGCACAATTACCCCTGCACAGTAACTTTTCTTTCCTTCTTAAAAAAGTTATCACAGAGGTGTTATTGTAATTTCTGACTGTCCTTGTCTTGGCCACTGGCACATCCATCTTGGAGCCAGCTGGCATTGGCTCTGCTGGACATAGGGAAGTTTCTGGAAGCTTCTCACTGAAGCCACCCCTGTTGCCACCTTGCTACCAAGACCTGGTTATGCAAACCCAGTGCACTGCCTGCTTTTCTCACAGGTAACTTCTTTATCTGCACAATATGGATATGATGATGAGACTTCTCAGAGAAGCACAAATGTCACAAATGTGCAACTACATGGAACACTGAACAAGGAAAGGAAAAGGAAAAGCAAGAAAACAGATAAAAGGCCCAGGGCTACATGAGAAATTCTGAAGGACATTTTTAAATGTGGTATCTGGAAAGTTCAACCGCAAGAGGGATAACACGTAAAGGAATAAAGAAGGATAAACTCTTTAAAAAATTCAGTTCTTACTATGCCAAAAAGAAAGGAGAAATCTTCAGAAAAATTGACTCTATAGCCCAACCCTTGCCGCGGGTAGAAAGTGTGAGTAACCCAGAGCCTTTTGCGTTGGTCTCGTTTTCCTAAACGAAGCGACTCTGGCCTCATGTAGACTCCGATCTGGAGGCGAGCCGGGCATCAGAACTCCTGCAGATCTAGGCTTAGCTCACGCACAGCAGTTTAATTTATGCAGGGAACCAAAGAGACGAGAAAGGGTTCTTTTCTGCTTATCGCCAGCAGGATTTTATTACTGGATCATGATGCGGTAAAGACAAAATCAAAATGGAGGTCAGGGTGTTTTAAGATGGAGGCGAGGGGAGGGCAGTCGGGAGAGCCAGTCACTGCGGAGGACCACAACTATTGACAGGGGCACAGGCCAGTGAGTCAGCTGTCCGCAGCCGGCATGGGAACCAATGAGCTGTTCCCCTGGGCAGGGACAGTCCCTGCCGAACCGGGGCTGCGCCCGCAGGGGGGAAAGAACCAGCACCGCACGGGAAGGGGGGAAAGGACGGCCCCCTCCAGCCCCGGTCCGGTGGGAACGGGCCCGGTCGCAAGCCATGCCCAGAGGACCGCAAGAAACCCTGAAGGAAAATAGCCTTGTAGATTATTGTTTGGGCCAGTCCCAAGATAGGAGTTGTTTTCTACTGTCTTCCTGAACATAAGACTCCTTGGAATTTTTAAACTGAAGTTATTTTGGGAAATAATTCTGTGAACCTAAAATGTTCCTCAGGTTTTCCTCATCTAAAAACAGTGAAAGGAGAAGTGTGAATTTGCTCATCTACAAAGTTTATTCTTCCCTGAATATGCTTTTTAAAGCTCAGGGTTCTGATTTCCTACTTCCAGCACACAAAAAAGCAATGGCTTTGATTGCCCTCCTTGACCTTGGTAAACTGGACAGTTTTCTAACCAAGCTGAAAAGGTACATTGGAAGCAGATCAAGCTTTTCTGGAGTGTGGTAGAAAGAAATCTGATGAAATTTCTCCTGTGTGGTGAAAGAGGGATATGTTCTTCTTTGTGAAAAGCCCTACCCCATCCTTTGTTTGGGTTGTGCTCTCATTTGTGGATAAGGGGACCTGAACTCTTGAAGTCATTTAAGTTGTGGTGGTGTCAATCACTGGAGACTTGGGCCCTCTAGGTGAAGAGATTTAGAGAAAAGAAAATAAAACCCTCATTGGTTAGTTTCAATCAACATGTACAGCTGTGGCAAAAGTCTGTTGTTTGTATTTACACCTTTCTAAAAGGAGGCTATATTTAATGGTGTGTAGCTACAGCAGCATTTGGTTGCTTATGTGACATATAATAAGAGATTTTACAATTTGATGTGCCAAACTGTGCATTCTCTCCACAAAAATTGTAGGGTGATAATCACTTTTATTGATGGAATTTCCTTCATGGAAATAGTGAAAAAAACCAAATATAATTTAGAATGAACCTATCTGATGTCCCCTCAGGTTAGTATTCACAACTGTGAAGTAATTGGAAGAATAACATGTAGGACTTTAACTACACTCCAGCTCCCATCTTGGTCCCTGAATCTGTATGGGTAATGCAGTCTGCAAGTCATGTGCATTCTTCACTTGAGATCATTGCTGAAAACAGTCATTGGCTGGAGCATAATTAAAATCAGGCTCTCAGAGGATGATCTTTTTTCTTAGTAGGGTTCTGTAATTATGTATTAACTAGTTATCTCTTGTGTTTGGGGCAGTAAAAGCACAGCAGAATTTATTTATTTTTCCTGTATTTTTGTGTGAAGGCCAAGGGGAGTTTTTAGAGCAGACCTCCCATGCAAAAATCCATAAATTCATGCTGTGTTTTCATATATGGCATACTGCATGTACACTATGCATGTACACTATGAAAATTATCCAAATAAGAGAAGTAAAACCATTCTAGTAATATGGAAATATCTCTCTCAAGAGAGAGGGGAAGGTATTTTTTTCTACTACTATATTTTGTCATTGTAATAGACATCTAAAAGTATAACAAAATAAATGGCTGACTTCTCTATATTTTTTTTAGCCTCACAGTCAATAAATCCACCAGTGGTTGGCAGCTCAAAATATTGTAACACGAATGGTATTTTGGATCATACTGAGACTCCGCAATGTTCCAGATGAAGACCGTAGCCCTGTTGGAGCTGGTCCCACAAACTCTATGGCCTGTTGTCGTTGTCAGTCCTCCCTGCCATACCCACAGGGCTCTGATGACGTTATTGTTTGGCTTCACATATGCTAAAGCTCATAAAGCTGAAATTTTGCTTCATATGAAGGTGGTAGTCACAGTCAATGAGTTTAGCAGATGCAGTGGGCCCTCTTAGTGCAGTCAGGAAGCTTAAGGAATCAGACTTTTTCCAAGATAGAAACAACCAGTGTTACATGAAACTTCTGGGTTTGTTTTTTTTTTTTTTCCTTGTTTTGCAGGATGGAATTTTAGAGCATACATAGAGGCCTGAAAATTTCATTTGAGGTGATCATTTTAGGATGCTCTCCCAAGCTATGGACTGGAAGGAACTGGGCAGAGGTGGGAGGTGGGAAATGGGCATTACTAATAGGATATAAAAACTCTCAGACATAATAATCAGAATGTAGGTAAAACAAAAGCAGCTATCCCCCTTTCTTTTCACAGAAGCAAAGCTACTGCAGTCCCTTGGTCAGTACAAAAGCCAAATTTCTGCCTTGTTATAAAGTCTACGAATAGAGCAGGTACTATGCTGTAGAGTTACATACTTTTTCCAGACTTTTTGCCTCCTGATGTGGGTATGGTTTTACTGTACAGCTGCAATTTATTTACATGTGTTCTTGAAACCACAAAAAATTCTTTGCCTGGATTTATGGGTTGATATATATATAGTGGTTCAGTTTCTTCTAAATTTTTCTTTCCAAAACAAACCCAGTTCCTCTTTGTACATGAGGTGTGTGGCAGCCACGCTGCCACATGTGTTTTGTAGCCTAAGCTGTACTTTGGCATTTTCCCCCCTCTTCCTCTCCTCTCCTACCAGCTGGAAATTGTGGGTAGGTGCAGGGTGTGCACAGAAGCAGATAAATCAGTGCTTTGTTTTCTCATGTCCAGGTAATTAATGGTGGTGTTTTTGAAGCCAGAGGACACCCGACAGAGTGTTCCAGATAGATTTGGTGTTTACAGAAGTGAGACAAACTGTTGGCTGTGTAAGATGTGGTGTTCAGAAATGTACCTGTGGGGAGGGTGAGAGAAAGCAAAGTTGACAAGGAAAGAAGATTGATCAGATTCATATTTTCAAAGAAATATTCACTGTAACATGGTGTAGAGCAGCTTTTAGCTATTCAGTGGGCATGGTCAGAATGCATGTGGCTTTATAGTTCTTAGTTTCTCCAAAGCAATGATAAAAGTCAGCTCTGGAAAGAAGCCATACTCAGCCATGAAATGGAGAGGGTTTATGCCTGTGTGAAGACAGATACAGTGCATTTTCCCTGTCTTGTATGTTCCTTTTTCAATTTCAGAGAAAAGTTACTCCTCCTGTGGCTTTTGCTGGCAGCAATAGATGGGAAAGCCCTCACCCAAACCTTTGGCTCTGCTTAGGTGAAAGTTCCTCCTGCTTCATCTCTTAGATGAAAGATGCCTCTTACAGCTTTCTTTTCTGAATCAAAAGAAACAGTCACTCTATTTCTCTCTCTCCCCCAACCCCCCCTTTCTCTCCCTCTCTAACATCTTCGAAGCTGACAAGAGGTGGATAAGACTGTAAGTTATTTAAAATTATAATTGGCTTATTTTCAAGCTACTGGTAATAAGGATAGAGCAGATATACACCACACATTCTTAACTTTAAATACATTACTAGTCTGAGCCATTTAATGGAGACTCCTTTCTGGCTTCATTCTCATTTGAAAATCCTAATTAAGTAGGCAGTAGCTGTTGAGAAACAGTGGCCTGAATTTACTGAGAGTATAATTCAGAATTTGGCTCTGGCTTCAGATCTGTCTGAATAAGACTAGTCTGAGAAATTCACAGTTCTCTGTTCTTGAGGTTTTCCTTCAGAAGCTTACAAATATCACTGTTTATGACACTGGCAACGTTTGAAAGCTATAAATCTATTGCTCCAGCAATTATTTTTATAATGTACAGCCATTCAGTTTCAGACAGTGTAAATCAAAAAGAAAAATAGTCAACTAAATTCTAACTCTATAATGAATAAAAAAGTATTTTCATTTTTTTTTTCCTTTTTTTCTTTTTGTTTATCCAAATCCTGGGAGCTAAATTTCAGTCCAAGCAATTTTATTTTCAGCTAACTCGCTCTGCCTGCAATTAGTCTGAACAGCTTTCAAGTGGATTTGAAATTATCCCAGACCCACTTATTTTGATTTAAATTTAACCATTTGTCTAATGGATTAAAGGGCTTGGTTTCTGATAGGCCGACTTCCATTTATCATGTGTATTTCTTGATCTTGCAGCTGTCAAACTGTATAAGAATGCTTTAAGAGAAACAAATGATCCAGCCAGTAAAACTACTCAGGGAAGTAAAATATCGCCATAACTGCTTCTCCCTGTATGTGGGAGTGGCTGGAATAGACTGGGGCAACACTGCAGAGAAGCATTTAAAGCTAGAACAAACTTTAATAGTGAAAGGGGAACCCTGTGGTTTGATCAAGTTGCCCTGCAAAAATAAAAAGAAAATACTTAATCTGTCTTTGAAATACATGAAGTGCATCAGCCTCTGTAAGTAACCTTGCTGAGCAGAGATGTTGAATTACTGAGGACTCAGTGGTCCATCACATGTTGTTTAATAGACTCACCCAAAGAACCAAAGCAGTAAGCTGCAGGGGTGACCCGCGTGCATGGGCCGTTCCCGTACGCTGGAGTTCTCCACGAGCTCTGTCAGAATCAATATGCAAAATTTCATGTTTTGAGCTATCATTATTTCATGTTTACACTGCAGCAGGACTAAAAGTTAAAAGCCTCATGTTAATTGCTCCCAGGTGCTAGAAACTCCACAAACAGCTTGTAAATTATTCCTCCTGCTCCAGTGATACTGTAAGACTGATGGAGATTTCATAATAAGCAATTAAGAACTGTGATACCCTTGCAGTATTTAGCAGAATCAGCTGATCCAAATTCCGAATTTTAATTTTCCAGCTCTGCCATTACACTATTCCTACTTATTTGCATAGATTGGTTTCTTTCCCATTCTTTCTTCTGTTGTTATTGGCTTCATATCTTTAGACTGTAGGAGCATCTCCTTGACCATTTCACTGAGCATGAATGTAGATTTTAGTTACAATAAGCGAAGGTAGGCGTTCAGATGGATTGTAAGTAGTCTGTTTTGTAGGACAAAAGAAATCCAAAGAAGAGTATAATTTGTAATGGAACAGAATTGTGCTCTCTTTGAACTGTATATTTTGCATTTAATGTTCTCTTTATGGTCTTTCCCAGAGCATTAACAGAAATTTCTTTTGGACTGAAGGGATGTTTGACCTTGACATTAGGAGCTCCTGTGTAATCTTTCCCATTCACTGTCTTGAATGGGCAGATGAGTATAAAGCTGAACTAGGAATGCAATAGTGAGAGTGTCTGTTAGCTACTCCTCTTTGATGGAGCAGTGGTAGTAGGAAAACCTAAAAGATATGAAAAAAAAATCCTTTGGCTGTTCAAGCTTGAAAAAAAATTTATATCTATCTTGCAAATTTTAAACATGTTGATGTCTATATCTGAGCTAAATATCTGACTGTTAGAAGAAATCTGGTTAACATGGTCAACAGAGTGATTAATCTGATCAAATATAGGTGCTTGCTATAGGAATGAGATAATTCTTCAATCTGTGAAGAATTGATTATATTGACAATATCTCTTAGCCTAGATGTAGTCATTAAACACGGATATTTAGTTACACAAACCCACCTTTTATTTGTGAGATTTTTTTGAACAGTTCCTGGAAAATTTGAAGTTAACACCAGTACAGCAAAAATTTCTTTTTATCTTCATTTCTTGCAGTTTTATAAACATTAAATTTGCATATAAAGATCCACATTTTTACCCACTCCTTTCAGGGAACTGTGGTTTAGCTTCTGACTTTCACAAACTGATTAAATGTTTGCCTGTGTGTTTCTCCCAATTTTTGAAAAAAAAGCACTGAGCAAAACTAATCAGCAGCATGTATTGACCATGTATTTAAGACTATTCCTTTAGCTTCCCTGCTGGCAATTAATCTTCAAAATATGCAATATTCACTGGGTTTGGTACCCTCTTAGACACAATGGCTGTGGTATGTGTTATGAATATGAGAGAGTTTAAATGAGTTTTATTCTCTTGAAGTGGCCTACACTCCAAAACCACCTATTCTCTCTCTGGTTCTTTAGTTATGATCGATCAGGAATATTACAACATGGATTGATTTATTGTAATAGTCACAAGAAAACACATATGAGACCAGAATTTAAGCAAAACTTCTTACTACACAGGATAAACAGAAGACACTACTAGTAGAATAAATAGTGCACAATAATAAAAGGTACCTGCAGCAAAGAAATAGTAAGGTTAGGAATTAACGTGACTTACCAATTCCTTTCTCTCAACTTCTAGAAGAGAAGCACAGAAATTACATACTTGACATCTAAAATATGTCAGAGAGAACAGTTTGTGCACTTCAAGAAGTAACCAAACTGCTGTCTGATTTTTGGAGCTTACAGTGGTCTTTTATATCGTAAAATCCTTGTGTCTGTCAGTCACTTATTTTTGGATATTCTGCCTTCCCAGTATAGCTGGCACCAAGAATTTAGGGGAGATGGTCCTCTAATTTTAGCATCAGCAGATGAGATTTGGCAGCAGAGAGGGGGGTTACATGGTCCTGCCACAGTATGTAGCAAAGCTTTGGTACTCTTTCAAGGGCGGTGAAAGTCCCATGCGTGCTATTACTGACACACTGAAATGGAAATATTGGAATATGTATTTGGATATTCTGATGTGCTGGAAGTGTTGCAGGGTTCTTAGCCTGCTGATGAAAACTGACAGCTGTAGGAGGCTGTTTTAACCAGGTGGGAACATGAATTTCCTGTTAGGAGATTCAAAACTCACCAGAGCACTCAGCTGAGGGTGCCTTCCCTCATACTGCCCTGGCACTCCAGAAGGGTGCTGTAGCTTCCTAGCCAGCTAGGCACAGGTGTGAAAAGAAAGCATATACGTGCTTATTGTCTGCATCCCTTCCTCCCCTCCAAGCCTCCTCCCCCAATTGCTAAAATAATAAAATTTTAGAACAAGTGTGTTGCAGTTCGATCCCTTTATTGCAATAGGTCAATGTAGTACATACTGAATTAAGGTGAAAAAAACCTTTCAAATGGAAAATCGTATAAGCAAAGGTTACACTATAGCAACAGTTATGGAGTCTTTAATATGACTCTGCCTAGGACAAAGGGCTGCCTGCAGTAGATATATCTCCACTTTCCTTCAAAATTCAAGAGAAGAGGTATGTACCATCAACAGGTTAGAATAGGAGTGCTTATTTTTCCAATGTGTATTTTAATTTGGACAGCGTGGCTTCACCCTCAGCTCCTTGTCAGATGCTCTTCCAGCTTAACTCCCAAGTCATCTTGCTGCTTTAGCCTGAGTTAATCAGATTGGTTGAGGCAGCCCAAAATGAGAACATACCCTTTTTGCAGAATAGATGTCCTCATTTTGAACAATCTGAAATTCACTGAATACCACCAAGACATCTCAGTTTTATTTTTGTCTGTAGGTCCAGCTTGGACAATTGTAGCCTTCAGAGACTTTTGCTTTTACTCTTTGTTCTATAGACAAGTGACAAAGGAAAATGGAAACTCCCACTCGCCATTTCAAAAGTGGCTAATATGAAAATCTATTAACTGCTCTTCTTATCTCACTCCTTTGAAATCAGATATGTTCCTGGGATTACTGTGCTCTATGTACAGAAGCAGTTCAATCACAGGAGCTGGGAGATTGGTAATGCTATACTAGAGTTAGAAAGGCAAAAATTGGGGTGAAGTTAGAATTCAGCACAATAATATTTATTGTTCTGAATGTAATTTAGCTCTCATCTTAAGCAAAACTCAACCCAAATATAAGTTTTATGGTTGGTTTATAGAATTGCCTTCTAGTGAGGAGTGACTAAAATGTGAATTTAGCCAGTTTATGGTGGTGTTGCCAAATGGAGTCATTCCCCTCACTCCTGCTTTCAGCTGCATGTTCACAGGCCCTTCCTGGCCCAAAACCAATTATGTGATTGCAAGAAGAATCAGGGATCAGATCTCACTTGGCTGAGAAGTTTTTGGTAGGGGAATGGGTTAAGTCTTGATTCTCAGCTAAACCTGAGTTGCTGCAGCTTAGTGGATAAATGATGGTACTGACACAAGCTGGGGCTCAAGTCTATAGCTTGGGTTTAGGAGAAGAGTGAGAAACATTTCCTTTTGGTAGGTGATTGACTGTGGATTTACTTAAACAAACTACAAAACCAGAGTTGTACCATGTGGCTCGAAAGTAGGAGTCAAAAGCATCATTTATGGTACATGCTTTTGGTACATACTTTGTGTGTATTTTGAAGACAAGTTTGTTTGAGAAGACAAGGAAAAGAGGTATCCATTTCACCCTCTGTTAACTGGAAATCCCCTATGGCTGGGACTGTCGCAATAACAACACGAAAGAAGGACACAGACACCTGCTGAGAGCAAGGAATAACTGCTGGGCAGACCCTGCCCATCTTTATTATATGTGTCTCAGAAATCATAGTGGATTGGAGGAACAGCTTCGCCGCCCCTCAATCACACTGGTCAAAGGGAATGTCCATCAAACTTCTGTGCCCAGGAGAAAGGAACGTAAATAAGAAGCTACTGTTACAATAACATGACTATGTTTACAGATAATGCGTGAGAACCAGTTACAAAAGAATGAAAACATCAGAACTGCAAAACTCAGGGCAACACTGGGACTGAGTCCACTGGTGATCCAGTGACCTTTGCTGCACTGGGTAGCAACAAATGAAGCCTGATGTGAAAGCCATAGTATCTAAAAGCCTGAATCTAAAGTCTGTTAATTAGCTACAGTCCTTCTCTATAGAAAATCAGACTCACAGTGTACAGATATACAGAAACATATTACTTTAGATATGTGCCAGTGCTGGTGGGACAGGAGAGAAAGAGTGATTTACAGTATGGAAGCAAACATGATTCCATTTCCTCTCCCCACACCGCCTTTAAATCTACCATTTCTTCTGAGGTCAGGGAAAGGAAAGAAGTTATGAAAACACTTTTCAGTCCCTTCAAAAACCCCAACCCACGATACCACCTGTCATTCACCTAAGAAAAACCACAAAGGAATGCCTGTGCTGAGTGCTGCTTGTGGGCTGGTTGAAACAATTGTCTATAGCTGGTTTGATATGAGTGGGTCTGTGGGTCCCACATAGTAAGAGTAGATGTAAGGCCAAAGACCTCAGAAATTACTAGAAGATAGGTGTCTGTATAGAATAGGGAGCTCCTCTCATTGTGTTTGAGAGAAAAGCTGCAGCATGAGGTTTTACAAGGCCTCAGAGAAACTGGTGTCTGCTGGGTGGTTTCTGAATGCCACCGCATGAGGAGAAGCTGCAGTTGAGGCTTGTCCTCTGCTACCTGAGACAAACCCGTGGGAAAGCAGGTCTCATTGGTTTCTCACAATTGCTTCTCAATACAATATCCCTTCTAGTTCTTAAGTGGCTTCTTTTGATGGGTGGAATAAATTTTACCACAACTTTTACCCAAGCTTAGCGTGAAAATCTACACATATCAAAAATTTTGGTTTGACATAAGTTCCTCAAATGACCCTGAGTACTGTAATGGCCTTAAAAAATATTTAGATGCAGGGTTAGGCTTACATCTAAACAATTTCACCTTTTTCCTTCCTTTTCTTTTCCTTTTTTTTTTTTCCTTCTCAATGACTTTTTGACTTGTTTGTCTAAAGGCTCTGTCCTTTAACTAAACATTCAATGCAAACAAATCACCCAGAACTGCAGGGGAGAGCAATGGACCCCAGTGGGCTGGGTGTTCACCCCAAATCTGTTTTTTGGTGGTGCTGGCCAATCTGTTGGTCTGTGCTGTTTGCTCCACAGTGCGAATCTGAGGCACAAGTTGAACTTGCAGATCTCAGATGAGCCAGCACATGCTGGGGAAGCCAGGCTGACAGGTTGTGATACCCATACTTGTTCACAAGCAAAAGCTATCTGCTTATTTAAAATTGATTGTGCCCTACAAAATTGCATCCCAGTTAGTGATCTAAAAAATGTTACAAACTCCTAACAGCAGCATTTATTGACCAATATTGCTATTTAATCCCTGCCAGAATTGATTCTTTGAAGTTCAGGGAGGTATTATTTTTGCCATTAAGTATCTCTACATACTGAGATGAATAATTTTTCCCTGAAGGAGGTAGGAAGCATTCCTGGTGATGCTGAAGTGTCAAAAAGTATAGATTCTGTACCTCCTGGCTCAGTGAGTCCATGTAGCAGATATGCAAGGCCTAGTAAAATAAGGCCTTACCATCATTCATTCACTTTGGCTAAGCAGTGAAGGACTACGGGAATGATTCAGCAGAAATAGAAGCAGAAAAACAAATTATATAACAGTCCTGTGCTCTTTGCGTGCTCTTCCCTTGCTTATACCGTGGGTGGTGGCCACTGGTTGAATTATGTTTGTTGTGCTTCAAAGGCATGCAACTGATAATGGCCTAACTGCTTAAAAAGGCCCGGTTTTTGCTAATAAAGAACTGCCTTTTGCACCTGCCTGGGGACTTGTGTCGTTTCTTATAGCAATAAGTCCACGTACAGAAGTAGTTGTTTTTCCTGTGCTGTTTTCAACTCTCCTCTTTTGTGACTGGAATTACAGCCTGCAGGAAGTTCCTTAGCAGCTCAGTCCTGCTAATCTCCCACTGACAATTCCAAAGAATTAAGAAATGTCTTAATTTACAGGGGGACGAAATCTGTTGCTGTGAGAATAATTAATTGCTGCTATGATAAAAAGTATTTGTGAATAAGTATACAGTCATATTGATTACATAATTTTAGACTATCTGTCTTTTCTTGGATATGATATCTTTATAAATGTAATTGAATCACAACACAGCAAATCATAAGTTATTGGTCTGTTGCTGACAAGGCAGAGTTCAGCGTGAAAAAAGCTAGTTTTTGTACATGAGCAAAAATAATCTCAATTTATTTTTCCTCTTGGTTATAAAGTGTTCACCACTGGGCACAGAATTTTCTTAGGAGTGTATTGTGTGAAATTGATGGTGATTCTTCAAATCAATTTGTAGTCTAGAGGGCCTGGAAAAAATTCTGAGACAGAAATGTAGCTCCATTGAAAGAGAAACATTGAAAAGGTCTGTCAAAGTTTTTGTAGCTGGAGTGTTATCCTCTAGGCATTTTTGTTAATCAAATATACTCATATGGAGCCCTTTCATTTCCAGGGTAGCCTGGAACTCTCACCTCAGAGATTCTGCTCGGCCAAATGCTTCTCTAGTCCTTCCACAGATCTTCCTTCTGGTGGAAGGTGTCCCTGCCCACAGCAGGGGGATTGGGACTAGATGGTCTTTAAGGGCCCTTCCAACCTGGGCCATTCTATAATTCTGTGATTCCATGATCTGTCTCTTCCTGGTGATTGTTCTGCTCACAGTTTGATACCAAGGCATACAGCCCAAATGTGATCATTTAGAAGTTGTGCCATTTCTTTTGCCTTGGAAACAGTCAGTGTCTCTTGAAACATTTCATCTGAATTCAGTGGCTATAGAAGCAGATGCTGAATATCCAGAAAAGAATCTACCCCAAAGTCATCTTCACTGAGATATATTCATATGGCCTGAATGCTTACTAAAGCACTAGACAATAACACAAATAATCAGCAGGGAATAAGGGCAGATGCACAAGCAATTAGGACCAGTTTTATAAATTTATTAATGTAATTTGCAGATTATACCATTTTGTGATAAATAGAAATAGTAGTGAGAGAAAAAGAAGTTAAAATACAACTGGTTCACAAAGAAAACTGATGAAAAGAAAGGCCTCAGGGGAAAACATACAAAGGAAAAAATAGATCAAGAAATTAATTTCAAAAATAAGCACATAGACAAAGAGGGAAACAGTTGAGGGAGTAAAATTCAGATGAAAGGAAAGCCCAAAATGCTGCCTTGGAAAGAACCGGAGGTAACAGAGAGATCTAGAGGTGACACTGAACAGCACATGACACATGACTTTACCTCTCATGTATATATTATGTGATGTGGCAATAAAAGGAATGAGAACTACCTTTAGGCTATCTCAAGATATGAGGGAGAAGTGAGAGTCCCTCTAACTGTGTGACAAGACAGAAACTATTTCATTAAGCTCTGAGCATCTTGTTACCAACAATACATTATTGCAATGTGATCAGAAGACAAAGAGAGAAACTGAAACAAAGATAATGGAATATACCAAGCTTAACTGAATAATAATTAAATGAGTTTCATAATAATCAGTATTGGAAAGGGTTAAGTACTGAGAAGGAATGTGAGATATAATCACATGAAATTAAAGAAAGAAAAATTAGAGATAGTATTATGAATAATTTGAACTGAACAGACTGAGCAATTGTGGGTGAAAGAGAAATTTTCACCAAAGACACCAGGGAAAATCCTCATTTTTACACATTTTTAATGTCCACAGAACAGACGGAATCAGGTTTTTAGTGTCTCACTTAAAAGTTGCATGCAGATGGTGTGTTTTCATGCATTTGAAATATGAATTCCTACATTTTGATTATGTTGTCATTAGCAGTAGCCTTACTTGGTAATTAGAAAGCTGGTTCCTAGCATGTGTGTGAGAGAGATATATTGAGAAAGGATGATGTTATCTTTTTGTTTCCACAGGGATATAATTAAGTGCAACCAACAACATAATCAAAACAGTAGAAGATATTCAAACAATAAGTATGCTGAGTGGAAATGGCTTATTGTTCAGTGAAAACCAGCTGATCTTCATCAGGAAAGGCCACATTATTTACCAGTATCCATTCTGGCCAAGCAAGAAAAGGAAATTCCATGAGAAAAGGGTTTTCCCAGTAATAAATGCCAACTCCTTCTCAGGTAAGTAACTTTGAATGAACATCAATTTAGAAATAAAGCTACCTGTAATGTAGTATTCCAAGTGAGTTTTTAAAAGAGAGGAGAAAAGGCCAAATACCATGAAAAAGTCAAATACTGTTAAATGTGTGGCATTAGACGAGACAGCAAGAATGAGAATATTTCCTCTCTGGAAAGCAGTTTGTGCTTCAGGAATGGCACGTTCAAGTGTCAGTGCAGAACGAGGCCTACCTGCTGCCTGCTCTTTACACCAAACAACCTTCTCAGTTCTCAGAAAAGAAAAAAGCAAAGCAAAAAGCAACCCTGAACTCCTAGGCACTCTTGGATAGTGAAGCAATGAGTTTCTTTCCATGACACATTTGTTCTAAGCCACAGAGTCTGCATACCTGATTTTTGTTGTTGTGATTCTCAATTTTAGGACTGCACATGTTTTATGGTAGGTGAGTGTCTGTACCTTTTACAGTGTCTGTTAAATAGGCAATTATGCTTCTAAATGTTTTAAGTGTACCAAAACATGTCCAGGGCTTTTCCAAGCAAGCTTTATTTGGCCAGAGGAGCTCCCAGTTTTGGGGGTTGGAGTGCCTCAGCTCCTGCTCATACCTGTCTCAGCTGTTATCTTTAGTGGCTGGAGGAGGAGTCTCCAGGCCAGATACCAAGCATGCCTGCAGAGTCTGGTGTTATAAACAAGAAATTATAGAAACATGCAAGTCTCCATCTTCTGGAGATGTCACTCCTTGAATTACTGTGGTCCTTTCCAGAACAGTTTGCTTTCTAATTATCTTCTTTTCAATCCATGAAAGAGCTGCTGACAAGGATCTCTGTATTTCCTGCCCTAACCTTTTTACCTCTCAATTCACCAAATCCCTTTAGTAGTTTTTCAATCTTTTAATCGAATTCAAAAACCTGCCTGCACATTGTGTAGGCTATCTGTTATATGTCCATACATCTCTCTTTTAATTCACTTGAAAATTAAATTTCTTTCAATTTTCATCCTCATACTTTCACCCTGCTCCTCCTTGCATCTGCCTTTCCCACTTTTAGTTTCAGATTGTCTTTCTCATCAAAACCCATTTCTTTGGTACTGATCATGGGACACCTTCTCTTCCCCTTGAAGGGATTTGTGAAGTCTTTACTTTAATTGATCCCTTCTGTAATTAACTGAGAGTTTTCTATGCTTCTCCATTTGCAGTTGTTAGTATTGCAGGTTCCTTACAAACACAATTCTTTGGTGAAAGAACTGTCTTTCCCTCAGTTTCTGGATTTAATACTGATTTGGTTGCAATTTACTTAGAGGAGGAGGTGTTTGGCAGGTTGAAATTCAGCTGTAGAGAGAAAAAAGAATCAGACTGTACTCAAGTATAAACAGAGTGGGATTTCCCAGTAGTTTTCATGGACTACTGTTTGGACCAGGAGCTAAATGTTTGAAGTAAGTATAATATACCCAAGACCGCGTGCATTGGCCACATGCACATTGGTTCCTCTTTTGAAAACCTCAAGTGCTTGTGCTGGAGAAGAGTTTTGTTTTAGTTTGAACTTTTCACATCATGGGGATGGGAAGCAGAAGTCATCTGTAAAATTGTCTGATTGCTTTCCTTGGCTGAGGAAATCAATGGTATTTTAAAACCTACTGTTCTGAACATAGCTGTTGCAGCATGAATCTCTTTTTTTCACTTTAGTTGCCACAGCTACATAAAATTTCCTTTCCCCCACATTACCTTCCCTAAAATATACTTCACACATTGTCTTGGAAAAGAAACAAACAAACAACAAAAAAAGTCTTATATCTTGCGGACAAATTGTGCTGTTTGCTCTTTTAGTATTTGGTCTTCTATGGAGTTAGGATTATTAGAGCAAAGCTACTTGATACACAGAAAACTCAGCTTTTGCAAATTCGACCTTAAGTAATAGGGATGGAAATGAAAAGTTGAAGCTGAAGTCGCTGCTCTCTCTAGACAGGCTGGAGGGCTAGCAAACCCTCTGCACAGTCTGACAGTACTTCTTAGGGTCTGGTGTGGCTGTGGGTTAGACAGCCTGCCTACTCCCAGCACTGGAGACAAGCAATAGCCTATTGGATGTATTATTAGGGAACATGCAGTGGTTTTCAAGGAGGATTTCTGTCATGCTTTTCTCTCACACCTTTGCAAAAGCAGTAGCATCTCCAGCAGGCTTTGAATTACCTGTTGCCTGAAAAGGCTAGCCCAAAAACTGAGACTAGTCAGGAGTAAGGGGAATAAAGGTGGATATTTATTCGAAAGGCCTTCAAAGGTACATTTAGGGCAGACAACGCCCCCCCTTGGGGCATCACTCAAAATGGAAACTAGTCACGAGTTCTCCACACCTTTATAGGTTTGGTGCATTTGCACATCAGCATAAATTCACCAATTAAAACTTTGCAATTTCCCCCTACCTCCCTTAGCTTGCTTGCCCCCCCTTTTAGAAACTTGGGCCTGGGCAGTCTAAGTGTCCTTGAAGAGTAAGCCCAGAGAGGCACTGTTATGTCTATAGAGAACAGCAGCTAACAGGCTATGAAGCATACACACCAAGCAATACAGAATTCAAAAAATGTAAGTGTTGAAACCTAAGGCAACAATCAGGTGCATATCCATTATCCTATGAGAGAAAAAATATTGAAAAGATCCAGGTCAAAAGGAATTGGTCTCAGGTATCCATTGTTGAAGGTGCCATTAGGCTTAGACTAATTGTTAAAATAATTTTAATATGTAATATTCTAGAATAGGTGTATAAATCAAATAGTTCAAATTTGTTTAAAAATAATAAATGCATGTCTTTCAATAGGGTCTTTTTTACCAACACCACTCTTTCCAGTGTCCCTGGACATGGGGTGCACCTCGAGAGGTGAGAATCCCTTTGCACCTTGCCAGCTGATGTGTGCTGGTTTAGCAGTGGTGGCTGCACTGCACAGCTTGGGGTTAAGCTGCAGTCACCTCAGCTCGTGTATATCCAAAGAGCAATTGAAATGAGAACATGGACTGTGCTGACATCTGGGCCTCAGTGGATTTTTCTGCACACCCCTTTTGGGGAAAGTGCATTGGTAAGGAGCTCCTTTGCTTTTAAGGAGGTTAGGTGGGAATGCCAACACGAATGGAAAGGAGGGTGATCAACAAAGGGTTTTGTGAAAGTAACCCTCTTCTCCTCTAAGAAGCTCGTTTGACAGCTTGTGGTTCTGTCTATTTTTGAATGGCTGAAGTTGTAAATAAAGCCTAGCTGAGTCTTGAAAGAGGTAGATCTGCTGACTTGGAACAATAACAACACCTACAAACCCCCCCAAATCACCTATATAGGAAACTTGGTAAATAAAATTGACCTTCCCCACTGCTGCTGCTGTTTCTGCTTAGCTTCTCACCATGCTGTACATGAGTATATCTAACAGTAGTTAGGACAGGGGAGGAAAGGTGGATTTTATTCTATGTGGTGACAAATAGAACACTTAATAGATGACAAATTGGGGAATATTGAATCTCTAGAGACCTAATCAATCGTGCATCAAGTCAGCCCCCCGTGAGCATGGAGTAAAATGCCAGCTGGTGCGTGGCCTTTCTGTTCTGCCTTGTATTTTACCCTTTGTAATAGATTGTGACCAGTTTTAATACAGCTAATACTCGCAACTGAATAAATAAAAAACCTCTCAACAACACCAAACCATAATTTTTTTTTGTAATAAATGCTTTTCCTAAAAAATACATATAGATGTTATATATATATATATGTAGATGTTATAGAAGTACTATAACACCAAATACAAGGGGAATTGATAATCATTTAGTTATCCTAAAGAACTGAAGAGAGAATTACAGCACCAATCTTGCATCTGAATTTCATTGGGACCCTTATGCCATAGTGAGTTAATTTTGATGGAATCCAGCATGGAAGCAAGATTCTATAGCTGGTATAGAAAGATTTTCTTAAGCAACTATTTTCTATATTTTTTTCTCAAGGGAAATAAATTTCAAAAGAGTCATGATTTTTTCATGTCATCTTATTATACCATTTTGTCTTACTTAGGTTATAGAAAAATTAGTGTAATGTTATATAATATGTCTTATGTGACAGAAGAACCCTAAGTGCATGCATACACACTTGCATATGTGCATACTCAATCTTTCAGTGTAACACTTGCCTAGCAATGCTTTTCTCTTGGGATTTTATTGTAATTTATGAAAATGAATGTGTTACATGTGTAACATCTATAAAGGAATAAAACCTATCATTTATTGTGAAAGCAGATAAATAGTCCTTTTGAAATAAAAGCTGATGTTGTGCCAGTTTCAAGCACAATAGAAACGAACAAAGCTTTTCTGTAAAATTGGTTGGAAAAAGCCAGTGTCAGCCCTTAGAGAGACATTTTCTTGGTTCCTTTCATCACTGACTGACTTATAATTTGCTTCTTTAGGAAGCATTATTTTTTTGATGAAATCTTTCCAGCTTTACTTTTTTTACCATGGGAAATTATTTCAGAACAGTTTCTTCACATGTAACTGTACAGTTATCTGCTCTATTCTAAAAATACTGTCAATCTGAGGTACTGATTTTGCATTCCCTGAAACCATCTCTAAGCCACACATAACCTCACAGAAGTTAATAGGTTTGACCTAGTATTTCAGAAGCCAACAGTGGAAAATGAATGCCATTAGAAAGTCTTGAAAAACACTTATTTCAGAACAATGAAAACATTTTTATTGTTTTGCGGTTGGCTAGAAGGAGAAAGAATTATGAGTATATTTTAGTAATTTTTATGACCTTTTGCATTTTCCAACATTTAAAACTGTTTTACTATTTCAATAAGAAACAAATTTCCAAATGCACTTACAAGAAAGCCTTACATTCGACTATTGAAACAAATCTTTTACAGACAAACCTCCCTTTTCCATCTGAATGCAGTCTCTCTTGTTATGATGTTCCCCATGAAGGTGATGCAAGGTGAAATCCTGGTCCTTTTCAGCTCAGTATCAGAAAGTCCCACTGACATATCTGGGTGGTACAAATGGAAAAGCTAATATAAATGGCAAAGTTAGTTCTTATAGAAGACCAAATCAAAATCAGTGTTCACACATCTAATGAAAGTACGCGATGAGGATCCCTCAGTGCTTTGACAAATGTTAATTTGTTATCTTTCACAAACTGCATTTGGGACCACTCGGTCCAGTTCTTCTCTCCAATGCCACAGAAGACACTTCTCACAGATGTCTGCTTTAAAGGCGAAGTTAGATAATTGAGCTCAAAGAGAGAATGGTGGCTAAAACACGAATGCTGCTGCTTAATGGTCGTCTCAAAGTAACAATGTTGGGTGTTTTTTTCAAATTTAGAAAAATAATTTCTGGCTTTGCTTCATGTGAGGTGTCCATACGGCAAATACATTAATTTCTGGCAGTGCACCATGTGGGAGTTTGCAGGCATTCTGATGGACTGCTTGACATGCTAAAGTGACTCTGGGCAGCATCTTGGAGGGGAAACTAAAAAAAGAAATGTAGTAGGCTGTCTAAGTAGTCCCTGGCTTATTGCAATATTCTTTAAAACCATATTAGAGTGATACAATGATATGCCATTGGACATATTTTCATGTTGTCTGATGTAATCTGAAAATTTCTCAGGAGAAAAAAAAGAGGCTGAGTGAGATGGCAAGACAGAGACAGGGCACCATGTGTTTTCACAATGCAGCATCCATTATACATGAGCGGAATAGCAGTCACTCAGCTGAAATCATGGTAGGCATGACTGCTTCTCTTACCAACTCATATTTCATTTATTCATTTCATCTGCCATTCCAAGACCCTGAGCCTCCACTCATTTCTCTGCAAGTATAACTATGCACCTGAATAGTTATGGTGACTTCAGTAGGGGTTCCTCCTTTCCCATGTAGAAATTTAAGCATCAGAATGTTTACAGAAATGAGGCCAAAAGCTGTAGGTAGCTGAGCTGGGAAAATTGACAACAACATAGTAAGGTAAACATTTAAATGCAGAAACAGAGACTATAGTGTTCCTTTCACACCCCTTTGGAAATTCCTGACTTTCTTCACCTTTTTCATACTACAAACAGAATGCTGGGTGAAAGCATTGTTCATGGTTCATGGATAGGGGGGAAAAATACTCCCACTGCTTGCAATGACGCTTCATTAAGTTCTGGGCTTTTTTCCCCTCTAGATTAATTGTGTGTATATTCATAAATATTTTTCTTTTCCTGCAGAAGCAAGTTTGCCTAGTACTTTTATAGGAAGACTGAAGGTTAAATTGTTTTGCATTCCTTTTATTTCTTATCACCAGTCAAAAAGTCCATAAAAACACAGTATCCCAGCAAATCACACCGTAAGACTCACCTGACAACCAGCTGATCACAGAATGGGTGCTATGTGCTACTGCATTCACCTTCCCTTCCCTGTGTTCATTCACATTAACAAGCAATAATTATGTTAGCAAAATTGTCCTTACCTTTAGTTATAGGATAGCTGTTCATTAAAACAGAGATGGAGCATTCTTTCCTGTGTTTGTTAAAACTTCAAGCCTCTAGTGCTGTCAAGCAAACTGCAGATGCTCAGTAAACAGCATTCGGAAAGCTGGAATTTGCTTTATTGCACTACTCTGGGATTTTTTTCCAACACTGGAAGAGTGGGAATCTCTGAAAGCACCAGACTTTTACATTGTTTCTGTCAGCTTAATTGCTGTAACATGCATTTGGTTTCAGATCAATTGCTATTAAGAGCGAATGTCACAAGAAAATTGATATACACGACAATTTATTTCCTTAGACATCTGTAAAATACTACATGCTTTTCAGATTGAGATGTCACATTTGGCTCACATTAGGACTGGAAGGCCAAGGTGTAACAAGCATTGGTTCAGTCATTCAATAATAATTTTTTCCATGCAATGAATCCTCCTTATCTTTTATTGACTGCCAATCAGGCCCTCCAGCTGCCATGCGACAAAATACATTCTTTGTTATTAGCATTAAAAATACTGTTAAAACTCAGACTGAGACATACAGGAAAATACCCTTTCCCAGAAAAATAGATTTTTGCTTCTTCCTGCTGGAAAAGCTGTTGGAGAGTGTGTGCTCACTGTTCAAAGAGATGTGAAGACCTTTGAGACTTTGACTTATCACAGTAAAACTCAATACCCCAAAAGGATGCTGTGCATGGTAAAGAGCAAAATGAAGTGTTTGAGCTTATCCTATAGAAACCACTGAGAGTTTGACGCATTATGTGTCTGTGCATCTGTTCACTACTCTGTACACTACTAAAGTAGATGTCTTTATTTAGCATAATTTAATAGGAACAACTGCTAAAGAAAGGATTACTATGTCATTGTTTTTCAATAAAGTTCAAGTGGTTTTATCTTTTGCAAACTGCCTCCTTTATCTGTGACGGAAGAGGAATCTGGATTCAAAGGACAAGAAGAAGATCATGTATGAAGACATTTCTATCTCCCTTTCCTCCTTCTCTCTGCAGATGTTTCTCTCTCCACTGTATCAGACACACACATTGTTTAGGGAGCTAGAAGATAGCAGTAGTCTGCTCTGAAGTGTAAAATACTACAGCTTGGGATACATGTTCAATCAAGGCTGCAGCAGGAGGGAGACCTGGCTGAAACTGGAGTTCCTGAGACATTTGGCCTGCAACATCCCTTGGAATGGGGATGCCAGATTCTGCAGGAAGCACTGAGACTGTAAGAGATGTATGGATGCTTCCTGGTGTCTGTGCTGTGCTGAGCTGAAGTGCCCATGTTTCTTATTCTAAGTTGCCCAAAAATCATGCTGTACAAGGCTGGTGAAGCTAGGACAGAGCTGCTTCTGTGTGAAAGGTTATGGAGTCTCCTTCACTGGAGATATTCAGGAGCCATCTGGATGCAATCCTGTGCAATGTGCTCTGGGATGACCCTACCTGAGCAGGGAGCTTGGACCAGATAACCCACTGTGGGCCCTCCCAACCTTACACATTCTGTGATTCTGTGAAAGGCAGGAAGGGTTAAGACGAAACCCTACAGAAGACTCCATGTTCAGAGAGCAACAAAGGAAACCTCACTTTATTTAAAGCTTGAGACAACCATGCAAGATGAAAGTAAGATCAAGCTAACCTGTTCTTCTGGTCAACTCTGCCTCTCCAAAGTATAATAATTAAAACTGGTGTTCCTGTGACTCTGGGAGGAAACACTGACAAGTTACTTGGGACACAAAGTTTTGTTTTATTGTATTGAAGCAACAAACTTTATTTAAATTTTTTTTTTGGAACACAGAAAGAGGGATGCAATTACTTTGGGTATCAAAAATAAGTTAATGGTGATATTAGTAGATGTTTTCATTAAAAATTTCTCTAATGGTTCTGTTACCTGTAGTGAGTCCTGAGTTATGAAGAGGAGGGCCAGAGAGGGAGAAACTTACATCTGAGTGTCCCTTATAAATCTCAGATATGGTCCTCTTCATGCTGCTTTTCCTGTTTAACAAACTGCCTCATTCATCAGAGCTCTGTGGTGAAAGTAGGAAAGGAAAATCATTAAACAAACACAGGAGAGGATCACAATCAATGGCAGCACACAAGACGAAAATTGCTGACTGATTTTATACCTGAAATTTCTAGCTTCTTTGACTTAAGAAAATTTGTTCCAAGATCCCACTATTTGAATGTTGCACACTATTTCATGGAAATTCTGCACCTTATCTCCTTCCTTTGCATTAGACCTTTTAAAACTGGGAAGGATGGGCAAATACAACATTATAGAAAGGCTTGAAAAGTTTTAAAATCTGCCTTTATAGTGTTGTTCTTAATTAGTTATTTGAGCTAATAAGAGCCACTATGTGGCTCTTTGGAGGAGTGCATAGCAACAATAGCAATGCATTGTGCATCAGTAGTGATTTTAAGTGCCAAGACCAAACTTCAGCTTCTAAATGTCTTTGCTGGGCAGCTGATTACACTGTTAAAATGCTCATTGAGTAGAAGGGGCCTCTAACTCCTTCTTCACTGTAGATGTAACTGATTTAAAACATTGTTATGCCAAGTGTACCAAAATGCTTTTAGTTTGGAATATGAACTTTAGTAGGTAAAGAGGTAATTATTCACAATTACTGGTTTCTGAAATATGGAGCTTCGGTAGAGATGGGATTAATGCTGCTAGATGGGAAGTATCTGTAATATGGATGTCATAATCTGAGCTAGACTCCCTTGTGTCTTTTTCAAATCAGCAGGGAGAAAGAGGCTTTTGTAGGGCTCAGCATCTCTGTTATGGTGAGGTAAGTTGAACTGTCAAAGTTTTAGCTTCTATCCATTGAAAGTGGCCCAGTGGAAAATGACCTGGGGGTACTGGTCAACAGTCAGCTGAATGTGAGCCATGTGACATATTTTTGGGCCAAATAAATGCTATCCAAGGTATCAATAATAAAAATAACTTTACATTTCAGAAACAAAAATAGACAAATTCATGACAAAGCAGTGACTAATAAAGCAAGAGTGAATTATATTTGGCAAACATGAGCCAACATTCAGGACTATACTTTTCAGTAGGAGCAAATACTACAAGCAAGGATATATTAAGTAGCTTTAAAATTTTTAAATGGATTAATTGAAGATAAAAAGTGGAGCTGGTTCCAAATGAAATAGCTAAATCTTTTTAGAAATGGAAAATAAATTGCAAAGAGATTCTAAATGACATGCTTATCTTTTCACAGATCCAGGAAAAAGACCTGTGTATGTGTTGTATGACAATGTTAATGTAAAAAAAGAACTTTCTGGATAAACTTGCTCACTTGAAGAGTGAAACAATAAATCCACATTTAAACTGTGTTAAAAAGTGCTTTAACTGTGTTAAAAAGCTTTCCACTTGTGGAAAATAGGTATTTTTAGCTACAAGTAGAAAACTTGAAGATTTTAAAATATAAAGCAGTTAAGAGAAGCTCCAAGAAGTCTTCACAAAGACTAGTTTAAGTTCACTGAATAAGTCAAAACAAAAGAGATGACTCACTTGCTCATTTTCCCCTTATATGCAATTTTTTTGACTCTTGCTGTGTCTCTGCCTTGTAGTTGGAAGGCTGCTGGGATGATGGGCATTCAGGGGCATCCATCCTAATGAGTCACTTCTATGTATAGCACCAGATATATCTTGTCTTGTTTTGACACTTATGTCACAAGAGAATGCTTAGGTATCCCTAAATCACCCCTCACAGTGGAATTCACATGCGTTCAACAGATGATGGAGTGGGAAGCAGCCACTGCCTTTCCATCCAGAATTGCTTCTGTACATCCAGGCATGCTTTTTGGACATCTGTGTCGGGGACTCTCCTGTTATCTTTCCATCCTAAGAATTTACAGAGGGCTACAATTATAAGATTATTGAGCACTTCACAACCCTTGGTTGTCATAAAACCTGTCTAGCAGATGACAAATGGAGAAATAGTGGGATAAGGGTCTTGCCCACGATCACAGCAAGTTGTGGTGAGCAGAGCAATTGAGCCTGCCTGTTCTGAACACCAGGGAGTGATTTAAAGGACGGCATTCCTGCACATAGCCACATGTGCATGCAGTTCCTGTGCAAAAGGGGAAAAGATTTTCTCAGCTCCATAGTAAATAAAAGGTTCGCCTTCATGTCTTTTCACTGTCTTAAGGGAAAGGGTATGCTCCTCAGTACTTAATAAAACTGAAAGATATGCTGGGGGAATCTTATAATGAATAATGGTAATAAATTAATACCACTAAATCAATGGCAATGCAGGCAGATGAACACAATATAATTCACAGTGTAGCATCTGAAATGAATATCATGTGGATTATTCAGTGATTAGTTGTAAAAAACTTAGATTTTTGTAGTTTCACTTGTCTTGGAGACTAGTTATGAGCAGGGAAAAAGGTTATGTTTTTCAGGTATGCTCAGTGTAACGCCACCACTCAGACACATCCAGGTGTGAAGTGCTCTAGAAAATGTAATGGAAATCAAAAGCTTCAGCTTAATTTAAGAAGTCACAAACTGGAGTGTTTCAGAAAGCAAAGTGGATTTGAAAATGAACAGACAGTGTTGTTTTACAGAGGCATTACCTGGGATTAAATATGTGCAATAATATGTATAGTGCTTCTCTTATTAGGACGTTTGATCAAAAGGGAATCCACACCACAAAGGCTGAATTCATTCTGATTAACACCAATTTCAAGCAATATTGAACATATTTTCCCCAATATATAATAGGGCAAAAGGGTAAGAGAAAGTTTTATTTTATGTAATGAGAATATGCAACAATGTTTAATGAACTTCACTTATTATGTCGACAATCTTGGTGAAAGTGAGGAATCTTAATAAATGAGATTCATGTAGAGGTTAAGGGGCAAATTCTGCAGCCCTTTAGGTTGTTTCATATTCATAGAAGGCAATGAGGTTGTGTCAGGGTAATTGAAAGAAGACTTGGCCTTAGGATCTTAAACTGTGATGCAAAGTATATTCAGGGAAAAGTAAGGATATTTTTCTCCTTAATTCCCAAAGCAACAATGTTTTCTATCATAGAAGACAGCCTCGATTCTTAGGGTATGTTACTGAACTTTAACATGTTGGATAGGATATATTAAATATTTTAAGTATTTAAAACTCTTTGTATTTAAACTTAGTATTCTTCAGATAGCAAATTACTTAGAAGGTGTGTAATCAATGTAGGTTCATTCTTAAAGTGTAAGAAAGAACCTGCAATACACCCCTCTCTCTCACTTTGGCTCTGGGTGTCAGTTTGAAATTGCAGGTATGTACACATATGCACATGCCCTATACACATATGAACACACACACAGAAATTTGAATGTGCTTAAATGTTTCATTTAATTCTACTGCAAATAGGTAAAGGCAGAGGAATTTCCACAGGGAATAATGTTCCTTGAGCTATTTGCTATGCCTTCACTCATTTATGGGACACAAAGGGAAAAAACCTGCTGTATTATGACAAGCTGTCCCTGCAGCCATTCAGGTTAGTAGAAGTCATTCCTCAGCTTCCACAGAAGTAGATTGTTTGTGAAACCAAGATTATATCTGGTCATTGCAAAGCTGAAAGGTCTGAGAGAAGGAATTCCACGTTTTCATGCTCACGGATCCATAAATCTCACCTCTGGCACAAACTCCCTAAAATGTTTCTTAAGACAAAAAAAAAAATTAAAAAGGAAAGATGAACTACAATAAAATGCAGTAAAACACTGTGTGTTGCTGTATTAGCAGTTCTTTTCTTTGGTCATTGTGTTCTGCTAGAGTTTTCTTTCATTTGTATGTACTTTATAGGAGGCTGTAACTATAGCAAGACTATATCAGGTTTATCAAATGAATTGTGTTTCACTTTTGTCCAGCTAGAAACTCTGCTAAAATACTATGTGGCCAAGGTCTGTCTGGACTGAGAACAACAAACCCATCTAACCAAACTGCCAGAAGAAAATAATGAGTTGTTAACTTGTGAAGAATGCTTCTGAGAATTCATCAAAAAATCTTGAAGTCTTGCATGGAGAAAAGCTGGTGAGTATCACATGTACATTAACAGGGTAAAATCAGTTCTCTATATGGCACCTATTTCGGTTGCAAAATTAATGTGATGCAATTTCTAATCTTTTCTCCCAAAACACAGAACAAATTTTAATATGAAACTTTCCTTCACATGATAATCAAAACAATGAGTAAATTGTTGTACAAGGATAGGCTTAAACTGGTCTCCTCTTTTTTTTAATTTCTTTTTTTTTTTTTTCTTTTAGTTTGAACTTAAAAGGGGTAAAGAAGACAGTAAAAGGAGGGTTTCACAGAATTGATGTATTTTCTTTTGGGAACCATATCTTAGAGTAATGACAAGATCAGAAAATACTTTAATTGTCTTAAAAATGGTTCTTGCAGTTATAGAGGAGGAAAATAGTGGCAGAAAGGTAAGAATAGCAAGTTTTAAAAGCTAAAGTAGTCAGCAGTTGGAAATATTAATTGGGTTTGTGTGATCACTTTTACAGGTCATTTGAGAAGTGTGTCCTGCCATCTTATGCAAAATGATTACAAATTAATGGAGCAGTTAGACAAATAACTCTGAAGAGACCACTATCAATTATATTATTTTCCAATTATACTAATTTATGGAAGGAGCTCCAAGGACTTGCCAACAGTAAGTAACTCTTCTCCTACCACTGCAGCATTAGTACACCTATTAGCCCTATTTGTCTGTGTAGAAACAGACAAAGGGAATAAATAATCTTATCTGTCACTTTCACAGGCTGGGGAGAAAGAAAAGAAAATGTGGTTTTATTTTAATTTGGTTTTGTTTGTTTGTTTGTTTGTTTTTGTGTGGGTTTTTTATTTGGTTGTTTTCTCCAGCACTCATTAATTTGGTTTTGTTTGGACCTAAATATTTTAGTGGAGGTGAACCAACACCACTAATGATAGCAACATCGAGCTCTGCAGTTGAAGACAGCATGAGCACTCTAAAAACATACAAATGCTCTGCTTTACAATTTCAGTTGACTTCTGAAGGGCATTGTTGCTTCCAATGTTATGCTCTCCACTTGTTATGATTTCCTAGTATAGCATATACTCACAGGAGCCCCTAACAATTTGCTCAAGGTCAGTCAACAAGTCAGCTGAAGAGGTGGAAAAATCAGTGCTTTTCATTTCTTCTCTCTGTCTTCCACAAACTATTGGACTATCATAAAACACAGACCATTTCAGGCTTTTTGCAGGGGAGGGGGAACATGACAGCCTCCTTTTCAGACATCAGAAAATACTTTAAAGAATTGGTTTCTCTAGCAACAGGAAAGGAAAAAAAAGAAGAAACTATCGTAAGTTTTTTCCCACCTACTCATTTATTTTTAATGTGGTAAAGCAGATGGCTTGGATAATGCAGGTATGACAGATTCTGATTTATTGACTAGACAGAAATATAAATACAGAAGCGTATGCACTCTGCTGTGCTCAGTAACACAATAACACTTAATGACTTCAGACGTCATACTTCTTTTAGGTTCTATTCATGTGTATCGACAAACACCATTATTTATTGTTAGGGCACATTGACAGCAGAGCTCACTGCATGTGGAAATCAAATACTGGCCAGCCAAGTACTTCCCCTACTCTCTACCTTCCCTGACAGCAGTGCCTGCTCCATGAATTCCCCATTTACATCTTTGACAGCCATACAGTTTATTGACCTGGCCAAATACTTTCTCTTAAGGTGCTATAAATTGGTCAGTACCAATGATATATAATGTCAGAGGACTCAACCTTTTGCCTTTGCTAAGAAAATAAAAAATGTCTTAATAATTTCTCCTTAGTGATGATAGGAAGGAGATTATTCTTTTTATGACTGTACCTGGCCCATGGCTAGGTCAGGGAAGTATTCCCTGTATTTCTTCTGCTGCCACAACTTTGAATGTTACATGGAGAGAAAACAAGATGTTCTCTTCAATAAAATGCTGAGGACCACATGCCCCTTTCTCCCGGAGTTACTGACACCGGCAGAGTATAGATGATGTCTGCTCTACAGTAACTTGGTCAGTGCTTCCAAATTGAAGGAACAGCCTCAGTGTTATGAGCTTGGTTTTGACTCAGTGCTTTCAGTACCTTGCAGACCATGTGCAGAGTTCAAATTGAAGCAGTGATGGTGTCAGGATCTGGGCCGTTCTCAGGATTCAGTTTCCACCACTTATGGCTCATGTTTTTGCAAGCAAAGAATTCCAGCACCATTGCCAGGCAGTTTTTGATACAGCAGTGCCACCAGTCTCTCTACAACAGACCTACTGGGAGAACAGTAACAGACAGGAAGAGAACATAAAGGAATCAAAGCCATTTTTCTGGCTCAGTTTGTGTCAGAGCAGTACCATTTCTGGGTTTCCAGACTTCACCTTTATTGCTGTGAGAGGACTGGGCTGCGGTTGCTGGGTGGCTGGTCGTGGCTGCTGACAATGGGCACTTTCTCAGGAAGCTGTGAAAGCTCCCATGGACCTGCCAAGGCAGCATGTCAGCTTTTCCCATGCCAAGCAGGAACATGTGGAAACTGTCACCTGAAAGTCATTAGTCAGCGGCTGTTTTAGTATTAATAGGTAGGTTATTTGGGCTATTGAGATAGATGTGTATTTCCAAGCTTTTGCTGTTCTGGGAAGGCTGTTGGAGAGCAGACATGTGTGGAGTTTTCTCCCTTGCCCTTGGCCACGCAGTGCAGCCCATCCCAGCCCATCTTCTTTGCCTCTTCTCAGATAAGGCTACTCAGTTTATAAACAGACTTATTCCTATGTCCAGTTCACCATCCTGGTAGATTTTTCAGTTTTTATCATGTTCAATACTATAGGAACTTGCAAACGTTATCTGTCTAAGTAAAAATACTGGTTTTGATCTAGAGTGACTGTAATGAACCTCAAAGTAGCTAAAACATCTTGCAGAATTGCAGAAAAAAAAATTATCTTGATTGCTTAAGACTTTCACTGAACAACTGGATAGAAAAAAATGAACTCTTTAATCAATATCAGAGCAGCTACAGAAACACTGGTGTTTTGGGGAGATCAAAGAGCAGATGGTGAAGTTCTTTGACAAGGTGGAGATTGCTGAGCAGACTCAGCCTCAGATCATAACTGCACAGTGTACACAGAACACCATCTGCCAAAGAAATGGAGAGGGTCTCCCAGTGGACTGGAAAAAGGGTCTTTTTAGCCAATGATAAGTAAAGTATTTGTTAAATGTATGCCAATGAGACTCCTTGGAGGCCTCTGCTCTGTAGACCTTTAAGAGCCAGGCTAGAGAGTATGAGAAGGTGGAAGTGAACTTAGGGGAGGACTGGAGAAGGTTCCTTTTCACAGCTGTATTTTTGCAGAACGTTTGCTCCGGATTGGCTGCTAAATAAGAGATGCCTTCTAATGGGGTGAACGGAGATAATTTTTAAATATTTACTGTGACATTATGTGCAGTGTGTGTTTTTTGTTTTGTGTAGCTTTTCATGTATTTTTAACAGAAAATATAAAAAAAAAATTAATGAAATATTTCATGCAATAATTTAAACATATGATGTGTCTCCTCATAGAATGTATTATACTTTTTGGTCTTAATCTAACTTTTCCTGATGAATTGTAAAGGCATGGACAATGTTTCAAGTGGTATTGTTTCTTACTAAAAATACCCAAAATACCAAAGCTTAAAAATTGTTGAATATTTTTTCTGAAGTTCTGAAGTCTTTCACTATGTCAAGCTTGTCTAGGGAAACTTTTAGAAAATATATTTCCACTGGGTAAAGCTATTTTTTTAGCAAAAGTTCTAGCTCAGTGGTGTCATGAATAGAAGATGTTAGAAGCAACATTAAGGCTAAAGGAAAATTAAGACTACAGTGAAATAACTTGAAATTACAATTTCAAATTCTTGTGCTTTAGAGTATATTATTAAAAACACATGCATTTTTTTTTGCCTTAAAGCTTGCAATGATATGATTTTTAAAAACTTAAGTCAAATTATCCTTTAGAAAGCTTGAGAGGTATAATAACAGGACAGCAACCCAGCTGGAGCAAGAATAAATCGCTAAAGCTGGAATGCTCTCGAGGTAGCGACAGCGCTTTTATGCGTGCAGATCCCTGCTGGGGTGAGTTGTATAACTCTCCCAAAGGACAGAGTCCCAGCTACCGCAGATAACCTGTTTCTGCTGGCTCCTCTGGAACGAGAGTTTCCCCAGGTGTGGTGTGGTAGCGCCAACGAGAATAAAAGGCTTAGACAGAGGGCCCTTTTCCAGGGTAACAGCTGTTTATTGTGAGTCCAGTGTTGGCGTTTCTGAGGGTCCAGAGATATCCAGATGGCTGAGTAACCCAGAAGAAAGAGTCAGGAAGAAGCCCTGTGGGGCTCTTTTAAAGGGAGATGGGATCAGGAAACACCCAATGGGGAACGGCACAGTTCAAAGGGACCAGTGGGGAAGAGCTTTCCAGGACATAGCCACATATGGCATCTGAGATATGGGTACAGGTAACACAAGGGAAATATGGGATTTTACCACAGCTCAGGCAGAGGGTTCAGATATGGGAGGAAGAAGGCCGAGGGCTTTGCCTTGGCTTTCTTCCCACCAAAACCTGAAGCTCAAAAGCAGCAGCTTCTGCCAAGCACACTGCTACACAAGAAGAGAGGCTCTCAGAAACATTTTTGATTTCCAGTGGACAGCTATGCCTGTGACACTGAAGGCACAGCAGCACAAGTAAAGTTGGGGGGTTTTTTTTCCAGTCCTTCATCCCTCTTCTCTGTGCTCTTCTCTCTCCACTGTAATTTCAAGCTGCCATTCTTAGGAGCACTGAGAACCCATAAAGATGATAAATGTTTTTCTTTAATGTTGTCTTGTGCTTCTTGACACCACATCCCTTGATGCAGTGCTGCAGTGTCTTGCCAAGGGTTATTGGTTTGAATGGTGGGACAGTACTCTGTGAGTCCCACAGGACACACCGGGTTTGGGCTCCCAGTCCCGTCCCTTACATTGTGGGGCACATGTGAATCATGGGTGGCATGGCAGCTCTGTGCTGAAATGGTAACACCCCCATGGGGCACTTTGAGCTCAAATTCTATTTTCTTTTGTCCCTGCAGACATGCACAAAGTTCACAACTTGAAAGGCTGAAAATATATTTCTGACTTATTGATGTGATGCAACCTATTTATTTCCTAATGGCATTCATCCAGTTTTTGTGTCCATAAAGGTGAATTAAAATAGTGTGGAAATCCTGTGCTTAGTACTTGAAAAGGCAAATGTAAAATATGCCATGTATGTGAAGGTGGAATGCTTTTAAAGGCAGTTAATAAAATGCCTTGAAGGCTGTGGTGTCCAAAAAAGGCAAAACTATGAGATAGATAGTAGCCATTCAAGCTGTATCTGGCTTTCATCAAATTTAACATTCCTCCCCCAACGTGTTTTCATGATAAGGTTTTCTGGCGTGAAGGTGTGTGCGCAAAGGCTGAGGTAGTCACAGGGCTAAGCTCCAAGGGGAGGATTGCAAAGTGGGCTGGGGGGCTGTGACATTTTCTGGTGGAGGGCTGAGAATGTTCAAATACACACATGGAACCTGATTTCGGACAGAGTCACTCACTGTGGTCAATATTTTTGCCAGATGGGAGCAGGCATGAAACTCAGAAGGGGTAGGTCCTAAGATGCAATCATACCTAGCATGCACTAAAAAATAAAGCTGAGTGAATGCCACAACAAAGAGTACCTTTTTTTTTGTGTGTGTTTTTAAATAAACACTGTGACTTTAATGAAGAGAGTTCAGATGAGCAGTTCTTCGCTGCAAACTGCTAGTGCTGGTATCTACAGAACTGGAGGTCCGTGCTGTCCAGAGGCTGGGTATCCATGTCTGTGTCTGGTCTTCCCACTTGTCCTGTCTGCTTTGGCTCTTGCACTGTTTTAAGGTTTTACTTCATAATTTCTGAACTGAGGTCCTGAACTGCTACCAGCTCTGAGGGCTGAAGGTGTGTCTGCTTCTCCTTACTGCTGTGGGACTAAATTCTGGTCAATCCCTTGTAATAGTCATAGAATCCTAGAATCATAGAATGGTTTGAGTTGGAAGAGATTAAAAGATCATCTAGTTCCAACAACTCTGCCATGGGCATGGAAGCTGCCACTAGCCTGCATTGCTTCAGGGCCCCATCCAACCTGGCCTTGAACACTTTCAGGGGTGGGGCATCCACCACTGCTCTGGGCAACCTGTTCCAGTGACTCATATGTGAAGGTGGTGATATTGACATATGATCCAAGAATTCCTTGTGATCCTGGGGTTTCCTGGAGAGAACATCTGAAACGTTTTTCTGCACTGGCATTATAAACTGGATTTGTAGTTTTGATGTCAAGCAGCTAGTCCAGTAGTGACGGCTTTCAAAAATGTCCTTGTGATAAGAGTATATCCTCAGGAATATCCGAACCTTCATTTCTCATCCCTGGGCAAAGAGATCCTTACTCTGCAGGAGACACCAACAATGCTGGCTGCAGTTTGCAGATGCTGAGTGCAGGAGCAGGTGACAATGCAAGGAGTGACAGCATCTGTTTGCCAGCACTGAAATTGTGAGGAGTCCTTGGGATGGCACAACAGTGATGAAGAAACAGGCAAGGTCAACCAGGCAAAGGGTTTTCCCTTGTGTGTAAGACGGACAGAACACCACTATGCCAATACAACTCATATATAATGGCGAAATGATATCCCACTATCCATGGGGAGTTTTAGAAAACTGCACTGGAAACAGTGCAAACATGACATTCTGAGACTCAGGAAAATATTTGCTTAATCTCTGAGTTTCATTGCTCATGCACACATCTTATTTCAGAACAAGAAATAACATGGGCCTGATTTTTAATCTGTAACAAAAACCTCCAATTAGTCACACAATATGCAGATACACACACACTAAATGCAGAAATGATTTATTTTCAGATAAGGAAATTCCAATTGTGCAAACTTTCAAATGTAAAGTCAAAAATAAAGTATTTGCTAAAATATGTAGAAAGGGACAAAACCTATCTACTACATCATGGGAGGAAAATTCTACAGATTAATATTTTCCTCCTATTCACTTCTCCTTCAGACAAATCTATTTAAATGTATGTGAAAATATTATGTCAGATACTCTAAGAAAACAAAAAAAACCTCCTTGTATATAAAAAATTTCCCAAGAGAGAGAAATCAACTTATCTTCCAAGTAACACGTGAATACATTACCTGTATGAATTAGAAAGGTTTATTAAGATATTATAGTTTGCAGTTATGAGAATAATGCTGGCTAATTGAGTTTTGAAGAGCTATTAAAAAGTTGGAAGGAGGAGGAAACCACTTTAAGATCTCTTCTATTTGAAAATTAACTGTTTTTATAAAATGCAATTTACAGTAACTGCAACTGCATCTGTCATTGCCTTTTTTTTTTCTTTTTTTTAAAGTATATATTTAACTTTTTCTCTTCCCTGCTGCAGCATGAAATACTCACAAACACAGCCTGGGGAATTGGCTGACTAATTACTTAGTGAAAGCAGCAAAGTGGAGTATAGAAAAAATATTATCGAATGAACAGGGTTAGAAGTTTTAAAGATGAGGCTGTTTTTATTTAAGTTACATTACATTTGATTTCCTTTATGAACTGTGCAAAGAACAATATGTTCAGACAGAATGTCACTCTAAAGCAGACAACAGCCTTTTAATAATTCTGTCTCTATCAGAAAAACTCAAGATCAAACTTGACCCTATTTCTCAGATTAGAGATGTATTTCATAGACTCTCTACAGGCTTGTTAGCCAATCACCCCTTTTGGCTTTCTGAAAAGAGGGCACTATAGGAAAAGAATGGAAGAATACATGACAGGTAATGTTGGAAATATATTTATTACACTTGAGACATACTTTTTTTTTGCTTGACTTCACAGTGAAATAAGGCTTATGCAATTTTTGTCTGTAACTTTCAAATCCATTGGATAACTTTGGTTGCATCTAAATAGGAACAAGGGGCTCCTAGTATTTTTATATATATACAAAAGTATGCAGTGGAGTAGAGGAAAAGGAACAAATTCCAACAAGGAAAGACATCAGTCTAGGTTCAAGAATAGTGCTTTCTGTCTACTGTGCCAGTGGCCTGACAACACACTCACACTGACCTGCCACTCGGTATGTGTGGATTGCAGTACAGGATGTGGTGTGGGCTGCCTGTCAGTCAGTCAGGGAAAAAGACACAGAGAGAGTGATGGGGAGAGCAGTTAAGAGGGCACTGGAGAAAGATGTGTGAGGTCCCAGAGCAGCACTCACCTGTATTAGAGCTGCTTCTCCTAAAACAATTTCCTTTTACTCCAAATTAAGCTTTGAGGTGATGCTGTTATGTCTGTCTCCAGTGGTATTTCTTCCACTGCAAGAATGCATGGTGAGAATCATTGCATTACCCATCTAAAGTTCACTCTTCTAATCAAATTATCTGGATCCTTTCTTTTCAGTGAAGGTTGATAAGGACTGTCCTTCCATGGCATCATTCGTGATGTCTATCCCAGGGTGAAATGAATTGCCTTCTGAAGAAATCGTTTTCCTCCTGATGATAGAACACATCTAAATGACTGGCTTAGACTTGACAGATAATTTTAGGTAACATAATTGTGACATCAAGTATTCTAGCTACTGATGAGCATCTTCACTCAATATGGCTGGAAATAGAAGGTCTCTACACTTGCAAAAAGTTAACCTAAGGATCTTGACTTTCTGGAGTCCTTCCTTGGAGAAGGAAAAAAACACTCCTAGCTAGTGAATAGCTACAAGAAACATAATGGTGACAGATCTTCACATTTTATTTCTATGCTGGTTATACTGCCAAAAATTTCAGTGTGGGAGAGTAGTTATATTAGGAGATTGGCTTGAAATCAAGCAGCCAGTCCTGTAAATCGAAGGAGTATTCTCTCCTGTTTTCTGTAGAGGGGATGAACAGTGAGATGATAAAGTTTGCTGTTAATAAAAATGTGTCATCACAGTCTCAAGATACATCAAATGTGATGATGATTCAGAGAGTAAGAGAAAGATAGTAGCATGCAATGAAGTGCACATATAATCTACTGACAGATAAAATTTAATGTCTGCATGTGTAGAAGAAAAGGTAATTATTGAGCAAACTAAGAAAAAGGCCCTGTCCTGTCACTGTCCCTGAATCGGGGAATCCTAGAAGAAGGGCTTGGGAAAAGGCAACTGCAAGGGGAATATGACAGGTCAGGAAGAGGGTTAATGAGCAGCAACAATTCACTCTTTTTCAGAGAAGAAGAACTATGATGTCTCTTGAGACAACTAGAGAAAACACCTTTTTTACTGAGCAGATGTGACGATGCCATATAATTCTTCCATGGGATCTGCAGAGGTCAAAGCCACTATCAGGTTACAGCAATTATTGAATATCACATGCACAACACAGTTCCCTAATGCCGACTGCTGCAAGCTGAGGGGTTACATCCTCACTGTGCTGGGCTCTCCTGTGTGTAGCAGTCTTCTCCTAGTTACTCATTGCTGCTGCTGCCAGAGAGAGACCATCAGGCTGGGTGACACCGTGGCTCACACACTACAGCCGTTCCTGTGCCCTGTACACCAATACAGCCAGAGCTGTCCAACAGCAGTGACATCAACTGTCCAGAACCATTCCAAGCAAAACAACAGATGCATGTCATCACTCTTCAACATTAATTATTGCAACCTTTGTCAGATTTTCCCATCTGAGTACCCAAGTTACTGAAGGTGAATGCAGCACTGCCCGAGTATGCAAACAAACAAACAAACCTGAACATTTGAAAAATCTGCAGGATAAATAAATTCAGGAATACTTTAGCTTTCACCTTTGCAACCCAAGACACTGATTTTTATCGATAATAAACTTAGTAGCAGAGTTGGTGTTTGTATAGGAACATAGCCATGCAAATGTTAGAAGTGACAAATCTATTTTGCCTTTTACATTTTAATCTGTTTAATCAGTAGTTATTTCCCACTTTTTGTACTTTAACACTGAATTATTAGATTCACTTCCCAGTGCAAAATGATAAAAGAAAGCCTTATGATCAATATGACATTGTCTTAATTGTGAAATTGTTTGGATACACCTAGTGATTACATTATGTTCCTGTTATTACATCATGTTGCTATTGTTGCATCTTAAAATGTCTACGCCTAATTTCTTTCCAAATTTATTTAATGTAGGCAGAATTTCTTTCCAAGTTTATGTAATGTCTCTAATTTCTTTCCAAATTTATATAATGTAGGCAGAATAACATGAAAAGGATGAAAGGATCGATTGAGCACTTGAATGAGATTGTCTGGGTGCACCTTCATCAAGGTGGCTGTATCAAAAAAGTACATAGTACCCCTAGTCACAGATTAGGTAAATGAAGTACATACTAATTTTAAGGGCTCTAGGGTTGATAAGACTATTGAGGCAATCATAGACCTGAAGATGCCTAGATTACATGTTGGAGATGCCCAATTAAGAGACAGGGGTTCCTTTTTTTGAGAATGAGAGTACATTGCAGGTCACATTATTCCTTTCCCTTACTGGATTTTTTCCAGGTACCAGCATAGTTCATGGGTCTCTAAACAGCCAGGATCAGTCTGATTCATGTATTTTCACAAGTTCTTCACATCCTCACAGTAGGGTGTTTATGTAGGTATGTTAAATTTCAGGAAGAAGGATATAAATACAACTTGGTACATTTCATATGTATTGACAATGACATGAAGATATGCATTTACAGAGTGGCTATGAATATGTGAGTTTGATTCCAATAATTATACCTGCACCTATGAAGGAGAAGTTGTAATAATAGAGTAGAACTTTCCATCCTGTTTTCAAAGAAAAATAAGCAGCAGGTTGACATGAAGCTTGTAAATTCTGGGGAAATATTTTTTGCATATATTGTCCAAGCAACAGTGACAATGTACTGGCAAACATACTCCTGCTGTGTAACGTGAATTTCTTCCAGGGCTCACTACAAATTTTCACAAATGACAGGAGAGAACTTGTTTTTCTTGGTATTGCTGAAATATGCAAGTGGCTGTACTGATGAGAGTATTATTTTATTCATCTGTACTAGGGAGGTTTAGAGTGGTTTCTGTATAATTTAATTCTTAACAACTCCATGAGTGGCAGCGGTGTGAAGCTGTAACAGCCTTTCAGCTTTGTTTTTTGCGCTGCATTGAAGCATCTCTGCTTTTTGTTATGAAATTTTAACATATATTTAGTGTTTTGGAGCTACATGCACATAATGTATCTGAAACTCTTTAGGCTTTCAAAAGTGAATGGTGCACATTCAGACGGCAGCCTTAGCCTCAGCCTCCCTTCAAGAGAGCTGTTTCCTTGTGGGTATTTAAGCAGTATCTGAGATGGCAGGGCTATACCTTGACATGGGATCCCTTAGCAGAGGGCTAATGTAGGTATTGACAGATAAATATTTTCAAGGGATGCTGCAGCCTAGATAATTCTGTTCCCAGTGTTTTACATTTTCTCCTGTCACTTAGCAGCAAGACTGCATCATGGGGGTCAGTGTATTTTTAACCAGATACTTGAATCTAGACTGTTAAAGCCAGATTTCAGTTTGAAAGTCTACACAGTGTTTCTGAGATGCTTGGATGTTTTTGAAAAGTCTCAGTGCCTATGTTGTGATGAGCTGTAACTGACAAAAGTATCTCATCAAACAGTAATATTATGCTTTAATGTTACTTACAAACTTCAATGCCTCTCTTCCTTGCAGTTTAAATTCCTACCATTTTTATTTGATTTCTAATTTAAAAAGCCCATTAGCAGTAATGGTGCCTTGAAACTTATAGCTTCAGGTTTTACCTAGCTGCAGTCTGGCGTTGTTAGGGATTTTGAGCACTGCTGAGTAACAGGGCAAAGTGCATTTCTCAGCATCAAATGTCTCATCTGATAGGGCTCACAAGAGAGGGAATAGGGATGAGTGAAATTATTTTAATTCAATTACTCTTAAAGGCAGAATCGATACAAATATCCTTTTTGCTGAGATAACGAGGTGGAGAGAGTGACCCTCCCCCTCCCAAAGCTTTGCTGCAATTTTGAGCTTTTCTTTTTATCTGTGTGACTGAAAGAGTGAGATGTGTCACTTTTGACTGGGAGCATGAAGCCATGAAAGTGATTTCAAAATCAAGGCACCTATGCTTCTGCCAAGGTAAAACAGAGATCTGATTTGGCTGACTTTAAAGCTTGCAGCCTAGTCTACAATAGTAAATACCTCTGGGGACTTGGAAAGTTCAGAATTTTGCTACAATCAAAAAAGAGAAAAAGGATTTAAGGAAAACTAGGTAACTTTGATTGCAGAAATCAGGGAGAAAACCTTATCCCTAATAAAACCAGTGACTCCTTTGGTGTCAGGATTTCAGTCCTTCACATTTCTTGTGGGAAACCTGCCCAGGGGGAGTTCTCCAGGGCTTTTCCCAGGCACTTACCTTTGGGCAGCTTGAGGAATCTGAGCCTGTGCTCTGGGCTGGTTTCAGGCATGTTCACTGATCTCACAAGGGAACAAAAAACCCCATAAATTCTCTATTGGAAAAAAACCACTTAGTATTCTCATATATAAACACAGAATGCTGTGTACATTTTTAAGGTTAGTTTTGTGTTTTGTTTTGTTTTTTTTTTTTCATTTTTACAAATGAAAGGAAAATGCTCTCAGACTCCCCTCTCAGAGGATGTAAATCAACATTTCTTCAGAAGAACTGTCATCTCTCAGCTGTATGTGCCATGTCATACTTCTGACAACAGTCAAATCAACACTGCAAGATATTGGTGTGACACATGGTAGAGCAATGTGTCAACAGGGGAGCCCGAGCAAACGTGTGTAGAAATACTTCATACTTCACAGAGGTACAAAAAAGAGGAGGATGTAGAATTAACTCATGTATGTCCAGATAGATTGTTTAAATAATGGGCTTCATCTGGGTGGATGAATTCAGCTCAGGTGAGTAGTTATGTCTGTGGTGTAAGAACTAAGTGGCTGCATTAGGATACAGAGCCATTTGGAGAAGGACTTGAGGAATGAGCCAGGCTAGTGTGTCAGACCTGGAGGTCAGTCCTGGACTCCTCTTACCCTGTCAATGACATTCAGTTAAAACCCTAATTGCAGGGCTGCCATTATTGCTGGGCTGGGGGAATGGGGCAGCCTGAGCCCTTGTGACAGATCTAAAGTTGTCCATTTGAAAACCAACCACTTGAACCCACAGTATTTTTTAAGTTCTACAGATCAGCTCCAAATTTGAGCTTGCATATCTATTCTGGTTTACTTATTCAAATATCATTGCTAGCCATATATCTAATTTTGTCAGAGCTGATGTGGCTTGTAAGAGAAAAACTCTTCAGATTAATGAATCAAATGAAATGAGTGGATGTTCATTCAGATAGGCAATGTCTGATGCTAGTTAGACAATGTCCGCAGCACCTTGATTTTCCAGCTTTTCATTCAAATTGTGGTGAGACTAATGATACTAATTTTATAATTCAAGTGAGTTTGCTCTAGCATCCTTTGTATAAGTGGTTCGCCATTTATAGTGGTAAATAGTGTTTCCTCCTTTTTTTATTCTTTGTTTATTTGTAAAGTTTTAGTCTTAAATCTATTTTAACATCATCACTCCAGTGCACTCTTCATATGTTTGAAGTAACTGCCTTTTTAGCTCCCTACTCAGAGTGCTTCCTATGCATCAGTGTCAAATGTGCTTAGAGAGCAGCACATGCAGGATGACAGCAGATTACTGAGTGTGGTGTCCTTTGTGAAAGCAGCAAATCCTTCTGACCCCACTGACCTCCCTCTGCAACCCTGTTATTTAGTCTTTGACCTTTCTGTACTTCCTGTCATCCCCCCAAAAAGCAAATCTGCTACCAATACTGCTGATGGTATATGATACAGTTCTGTAAACTTTGGACATCTCACACAGTTAGCTTGCACTTGCTTGGTGTTTTAAATTATCTCTTATTTAACTTTATGAAATCAGCGAGGAGGTTTATAAACTGAATAATAGCAAAATGATTCCTATAGCACTATTGACCACAGAACATGTACCTAAAAAATCTCTTAATGTGTTTGTCTATGTACAGGTAAAAAAAAGTATTGGTCCCTTTGAAAACTAAAGGTCATGCACTGATGATGGCAGACAGCAATATCCTCTTTTTTTAGGTGGGAAAAAAGATGAAAGAGAATCCAATGCAAGTGGACCTAATTCTTGAGTCTAAGGGAGAGGTGCTTATCTATAGTCAAGGCAATATCAGGCTCAAAGAGTTTTATTTTTATATTTTGTCAGGTGGATAAATTTGAAAATTGTTTTTGAAGGATTCCAGAGAATTATAAGGACAGTTGTAAAGTTGCCTTCTTTGATAACTGCATTACTATAAAATAAAATATGAGAGTGATTTTCTCAGATTGCTCCTGATATGTGGTGACAGCAGCTTTACAGCTGCACATGAGACATTTTCCATGGGATGAAAAACTAATTCTTATTTCAAAACCAATATCTGATGAAATTTTAAGGACTGAAGCCCAAAATGCCAGACTTCTTTATCACGGATCAAAAAAGGTTTTAGAAAAAACTGGTCAAAAATTTTAAAGGGGATGTATATTTTCAGACTGGTAGAACCAGAACCACAGAACTAAAGAGTTGAAAGACAATGATAGGAAAATATGTATATTGGTTTCCTGCTAATATCCATTCCAAACCAATGAAGGGTAAACTAAGTTGAATGAACTCATTTTGACATGTCAGGTTATGCAACGACATGAGACAAAATAAAATCTAATTCTGTGATGACATTGTAGCCTCCTTTCACAGCTGAAGATAACAATCATCTAAAAGTGTTTGATGGGTCTGGTCCTGAATGGAGAGAATTGCTTGAGACATTAAAATTTAACACACAAAGGGCTGACAGAACCACAAAAGGAGACCTTATGACATCTTACCAGCTGAAAGACTGTTTATTCTTAAATGTGTGCTCTGTTGGTGGGAGTTTGAAGAAGTCCTCGTAAGGCACATTCTTCCTTGGTAGGCACTTTGGGTTTGAAATGTTATCTTCTTCTGATTATCTGTCAAGGACATATGAGCTTAGAATCAAACACTGTATCCACTGATCTGGATTCCCAGCAGATCTGATTCATTTGTTGAAAAGGGTAAAAACTCCTCCAATCCAGATACAGGAAAAGCTTTCCTTTATTGCCTCTAGGAGACAGACTGTAATCTGCAATCATATTTCTTCTAAACCAGTAGATATACATGTTTTTGACCTGAATAATTATATGAATAAATTCTGGCAAACACAACTGTTATGCTACTCTCAAATTAGTTTTTTAAGTTATGTTGAGATTTTTTTTTAATTTCAGAAATTGTCATAAAATGGTTTCTGAAAGAGAACACAGGGAACTCACAGCCATGTTGATATGAACCTGGCTCTGCTCCTAAACTATTAAAACATGCCTGGATTTTGCCCTTTGGGTGTTGGGAGCTTCTTTATTTATTTATTTTTAAAGACAAAACATGCACTTAGTTTTATCTTTGTTGGCCATCTTCAGGAGGTAAACATTCAGAATGACAGAGATGGATTTAGATTATTGATTCTTTCTAGTTGAATTTTGAGGTTAAATTCTCTAGACAGTGAACTGCAAATATCCACCTAGGATTTTTCTTTCTACTTCATCATTAGCGTTTTTTAGAACTAGAAGCTTTCTCTGAGTTGGAGATATCATACAATAAATACTCTGAATGATTTCCAGCTTTGATGTCCTTCTCCTTTCATTCATAGTGACACCCATCACAGAAGAAGAAAAGAGATTACACCAGAGGTTTAATGAGAGTGAAACATCTAATACTTATGACATCCTTCAAATAAACCTCCACATGGCCAAATCTAACTGCTAGGTACTGCCTTGGTTTCTATTTTTATTTTAGCAGTCCTTAATCAACAGCAGGACAGTTGCCAATCTATTAAATTTAGACAACAATTGTGGTTCAGACTGCAGTATTATAAAACAATGTTTGGATGGACCCTATTTAGTGTCTCTGACAGAAAGGCAAAAAAAAACCCCCTAAAGGGATAGGTGATACTTCAAGATTTTTATTTGACATAGGGAAACTACCAAGGCTAATTTTTATGCTGAAATATGTAAGATAAAACTTAATCATAGTAGATGGCAGTACAGCTTGTATTTCCAATATCTCCAATAGCCCCCTGTAACCATCCATTATTCTTTATGACTAACAGACTAGACAGTTGATATCAGCTAATATTAGAACCTTGTTCGTCTATTAATAAGTTTTCTTCAATTGTATTTAATAGCACAACATATTACACCAAAAGACAGTGTACAAACTCACAGCCTTATTTTAAAACAAACAACATTAAAATGCAGCAATTAATGTAGAATGTTGTTTTCAGCCACGTCTTTCTGAATTTCTTTAAAGGGTTTGAAAACATTACTGAGTTCAGTGTTACTAGCTATAAATAATCTATTTATACTACATGTAATGCTAAGCAAAAAATTCAGCTGCACTTCAGAAAACATCTAAGAATCTTGTAAACTCCAAGGTAAAGGCAGCTCCTCTGGCACAAGTTAGATCTGCAGTTTTCAAACTGCCTGTAACACATCTCCTCTCCCAAAGCATGCAGGCATCTGCACCTTTTCTCCGTGCACTTGTCCTCTAGGGAAGGGAAATTTGGGGAAGAGATGTGAACCAGGTGAAGGAGGCAGGAAGGGTGGAAGAGGTCTGATGGGGACAGGGTTGGGAGCAGCACACAGAACCAGCACAGCAGGGATCTACTGGGTCCTGGGAACCTTTGAGAAGTCACAGATGCACAGGAGCACAGAATGATTTAGGTTGGAAGGGACCTTTAAAGATAATCTACTCCATCCCCCCTGCTGTGGGCAGAGACAACTTTCATTGGATCAGGCTGTGCAAAGCATCATCCAACCTGACCTTGAACACTTCTAGTGATGGGGCATCCACTGCTTCTCTGTGCCAGTGTCTTACCACCCTGTGTAGTAAGGGTGGTCACCTGTCTGGGGGATCTGCTAGGACTCAGCTCTAAGGTCAGTGGAAACCAAAACTATGATAGTAAAGCCTTCTCAGAGCTGTTCCTTCCTCTATCTCGCCCCTGTCACAGATGTATCATCTTGGGAACATTTTTCCCCTCTCCACTTCAAAGGAACCTTGTCAGTGTGCTTCTCCTAGACCTGGCCATGAAGAAGAAAGACTGAGTAGGAAGTATGCAATCCTTAGAGATACAATGGGGAAAAAAGTAATATATTAGCTCATGGCAAATTTACACAGGAGCTGGCTTTCTAGCAATGTTAATGCAGGTTTGATCATCCCTTTGACAATAAAAATTGTAAATGTAAGAGGAATTTATATAGGCAGAATGTAATGACCTCAGATATGAGCAAAATCCTGGCCTCAAGGAAGAAAGGGGAAGCTTTGCTGTTAATCTCAGTGGAGACAGGATTGTAGTTTTGTCAAGATTCTATCGTTAACATTATTGTTTTTAAAGTGTCATTGGATATTTAATTGCATCAAGTGTGAGAGCTTTTATTGTATGATTAAAAAAGAAGGGAAAATATCATTAGCCTGAGAGTTCTGTCAAGGCTGAATAGTTAAATTCAACATATGCCTAGGAGGTAAATCCTCTGGGAGAGTGATATTTAATAATGTTTAGAAGGTATTATCTTTCAGAAAATCTAGCTGTTACAGGATCCTCCAGCAAATCCTTGCAGCACTGTATCCAGAATATTTTTGTTTCTACCAAGCATGAAAGTCTTAGATGCAGAGAGCCAAGTCAAAGAAGAGTATCTTAAATTTGCTGGCATAAGACTGTATTTAAATCCTGATCTGACAAACCATTTAACTGTATTTTTAACCTCAAGCATGCTAATTGTCTTTACAACTTCATTCCTGGCTGAAAGGAATATTTAGGCAGTTTAAAAACCATCCTGATTTTCAAGAATAAGGGTCTCTCAACACACCACATTTCATTAGAATGAAAGATAAAAAGAAATTAAATGGAAGTGGGAAAATAAAATTGGAGAATTTCAGCTCATAAAGTGAAAATATGGTCAAAAAAAGTGCTGGTCCTGTACTATTTAATGGATAAAACACAATTAAAGTGACAATTAAACAGAGATGTACTTTTGTCCACTGTAAATATTTGTACATGTTTGGTAACTAAAACCACAAGGGGAAATATAATTAGTGAGGGCCATCTAGATAGTATGTCAGAAAGACCAAAGGATTGCTCTTTTCTTTTTTCCCAACTCCTTACAGATTAAGTTCCAGTCACCTGATTCTCACCACTTAACCTAACTCATTTCACTTCATCCTTCAAGGCTTTCGTCTCATTTTTCTAGTAAAAAAATAGAAAAGGTTTGCTTGTGAGCCTGACAATACTATTCTTCATGTGGCTTTAATGTTTGGTGTTCAGTTATGTACAAAATCCTGACACAGCACTTGGGGGCTTTGCCAGCTTTGGGAAAAGCCACAAAAATTAGGCATCAAACCTGACATTTTGTCCTTTCTTCTTTTATAGGAAAATGTCCATTTTATACAAATCATTGTCTGTCATATAGATAGAAAAAGGAATTGTCTTCAGTGGAGGCACTCAGGAACAGCTCCTTTGAAATCCTGCACAAAGATATTGGTTTCTCTGCAGTTGGGGACAAGGATAATATGGTACAATATAAATTTTTCCTGTTAAAATCCTTAAATGTCGTTTTTAGCTATCACATTTTTGAACTCCTCTTATTCCTACATATCAAGGTGTTCTCTCTGGCAGCATGTTTAACTCTAAGAAGCTGTGCAGACAATCTCTTTATGTTGCTTTGAAAATAATTACTGGGCATATAATGAATTCTCCTTTATGTCTCTAAGCAGATGGGTTCCTATTATCAGGTTTTCAGAAGAAACTGATTGTGTAGAGGTGTTGTGTCACATCTAATTCTGGGAATCAAGGAGGTAAATAACCTCATTTATTAATAATCAAGGAAAGTAAGAGAGGTTCATTATCTCACACTTATTTTCTGTACCTGATTTTTACCCTACAAGAATGAAGGTGAGATTACATTGCTCTGAAAGCTGGTAGGGAAAGGACATGCAATTTAAAATTAGTTTATGCTTGGTTGTCAGTCTTCTTTGGAGCTCATAGAGGCAGCAGTTCAAGGACAGAAAAGAATTCAAATATTCTAAAGTCATCATTGACTTAGTTACCTAAGTTCTGACTACAATAGATATGTTAAAAATGGTTTATGTCTCCTATGGTCTAAAGTTACGCCTGCTAAAATTTAAGTAATCTCAGTAGAATTGTAGTAGTAATGTGTATAACTGAATGGCTTTTCTCCTGGGAATATTTTAGCATGGTTTTATGAGTATTAGTTGGTGTGTTGATTGGTGCTAGTTGATTGGTGGTTGTACTGATAACTTAGATATTTACTGACTGGCTTGGATAGTACTCTGCAGAGTTGACAGGTAGCAGAAAGGTAAGTGGCTTTGGCAGCCCTCTCTTCCAAACACAATCCTTAACTCCCTAGAAATGGCACAACTTTAGGCAAGGCAATTTAAAGATCAATCTACTTGATGAACTGATGCAATCTGCTAATGCATGTGCATTTAAATTAGCTAATGACACAGGCAACATTACAATCGATTTGAGTGTGTCTACATTAGGCTTAGACTTGGTTCAAGATAGATCTAAGTTAGAATAAGATCAATGGTATTTAAAATCCTGCAGTTGTCCAGTGTGGGCAAAGCCTGCCCCTACCTTCAAGTTGGCAGCATTCTAACAAATTCTAGGAAGATTATTTTAGCTGATTTTAATATTTTCTCCTCACTAAGTTTGTTTGGTCTATTAAAGTGCAATGTTGTGGTCAGTTGTGTGATCCAAGTGATCCTTTAAAAACAGAAGTCTAAATGTAGGGTTAAAAATCTTCATCCAGACATTTAACTTTGTGGTCTGATTTTCAAATACCACTCTCTGGCTGGCCTCAATAGGACTGGGCATGCTCAGCACTTGTAAAAGACACAAATAAGTCTCAAACCAGACCATTTATTTAGGGGCTTAGCTTTGCATTTAAAAGGCTATTCTGTGTTCTGTTTTTAGAAGTTTTGGATGCAGGATTTATTAAATTTTATGTTTTCTGAAACTCAATTCCTTTACAGATGACCACCCTTCCATTTTACAACAATAATTTTAACAAGCCTTAAAAAAGGAGTTCTAAATATATTCTCCAAATTTTATTTCTTTTGACATTTGATACACATAGAAGCTAAACAATACACAGTTTAGCAAGCTGTATATTTTTGTACAGCCATTCTCAGCTGCAGTCATCACTTGGCTGACAACCATCTGTGTCAACCTGCTTTTTCCTTCCCATTTTGTTCAGCTGAAATGAAAATAAATTGACAGAAACAACTTCTGCAAGGAAAGTGCAAAAAAGTTAATAGGGTTGTGGGCATGTCTTGTCATCTGTAAGTGCATTTTTTCTACGTTAAGTTTTATTTGTATTCAAAATTAAAATACTATTTATTTCAAATGGAAGAAGGAAAAACTTGAAAGAACAAAAACACAGCTTGTTTGCCTACAAAGCAAAAAGCTACTGCCGGCCCAAGTGGTCCAGCAGAGCACAACATCTGGACTGTTGAGCAACACAAGGTGAGGGCCGTGGAGGGTGCCACAGCCTGTGCCCCAGAGCTGGCATTAAGAAAGGGCTTGGAGAACCAGATCAGCTTAAAAGATGCCTAATTTGTTTTCTGCTTAGACCAAGCTCTTCTCTGTGTTCCCCAGGCTCCTCTTTGCCTACTTTCACCTTCTACTTAAGGTTCCCTTACAAGGTTATTTATCAGCAAACTCGGGGGTTGGAAGAAAGGGACAGAAGAGAGGAGCTAAAAATGTTGCCTTGAGGCTTGAAATCATACCAGGCTTGTTGGAATGTGGATTTGGTTTCAGAGGTGTTTTCTGAAGACAACCGAAAAGCATTTTAATGACTTGGAGAGTCATATGTTATTCAACAATCCTTATAATTAGGTTCTAGGCTGATTACCTGTACATCTCTTCAGTCTGAACCAGATAGAAATACCATGGGAATAATACCGGGTAGCAGTGTTAGCAGAGACTGTGTCAGAAGGTGTATGCATAAAAAAACCAGAACTTAGGTTGCACAGGATTATAACTTCTGATTTGTCCAACTTCTGTTAGCTAGAATTGTAAATTTAATACACATTTATTTTTTCCCCAATAAGTGTACACATTATAATTCAGTGGGAATTTGATTTCAGAGAGTCAGAATCTGACATATTTCCATGCTTCTCTTCCTTTTCCATCCATACTGCAAGACTACACCCCTGCATCATCTATCTGAATTATTCTTGCCAGTCTATCAGAGCCATGTCAACCCCCTATCAAAACTCTCTGCACTGTTTAGTCACTGACTCATAGTTCACAGCAACGATTTTTCTCTTTCCATCATAAATAAACATTGCCCACAGAAATTACTTTAGTCTAAATCAGACATGTTCAACAGCAATTCAGAAATATGTTTAGGCTCTATTATAGTTATATAACCAGGACTAAGTTTAGAAATTTATATGTTACAAATCTGTATGGTTATGGCAGATTTCTAAAATGTGCTAAAAATTGTTCTTTCAGCCTTGGAAAATTGCAGCCTATTGAAGACATGAAAACTGTGGTCTATGGACACTCTACTACAGACTGACTTGTCCATCTCAGGATCTCTTAACCAGTTTTGCTTAAAGTTTAGTCTTGGTGCTAAGAGCAATCCTGTGAAGTTTCAACAGAATTTAAGTCATGAACAACAAAAGAAATCTGTGCACTAGAGTGCAGATTTCTCTAATGCAGCTACCATTAAGCTAATAAAACATGGCATGCCTAATCCTGCTATAATTCACAGAGGTCAAATGGCAGATGCGTGGGAGCTTGTGGCCAACTCCAACATTTCATCAAAAGATAGAATAACCATCCAAGTCTCTGGCAGGTTTTATGGGGCAAGGCTCAGGCCCAGTATAAACATAATTAAAAAGTGAAAGGAAAAAAATGTAGAATGAAGCCACTAAGCAGAAGCTGTCAATGTCTCTGCAAAAATCTACAAAATAGGACTTTAACTTTATACTTTTAAGAGTTTAATGCATTGAGTCAAACTATGACTTTTGCTGGCAATCCCCTACAGATTTTTATAAATTTTTGTCCTTTTTTTGTATTCACAGTATTCATACCATTTCTAAAAAAACCCAGAGTTTATGAGGCAACCATGATAAAGACTCTCTACAAGTGATGGGTGACTGAGAAGACCTACATGGTCTTCATAGGTGCCACCAGCACTGCCTCACCTTAAAACTCACTGGGTCAAATCACAGGAGATATTCCACATAATGTGACTTTAGTAGGAACTACAGTCACTCTGCAGCTGTCATTGATATTCGTATTGGGTTTTATGGCTGGATGTGGATTTAATACAGTAGAAGAAATGGGATAGTTCAGTTGCCATTAGTATTACTGGATAAAAAACTTGGGTACATAGCGAAGAACTGTCTGCAGAGCCCCGCTCCATCCCATAAACCTCAGGATTGGTTAAGGGCCTCAGTTACAGTCTGGCTCCTCAGTGCTGGTCACTATACTAAGCAACTAAAATAATAAAGAAGAGTGATAGAAACAAGCTTTTTTGCTGAAGAGTAATAGAAAGGAGGCAGTACTATTCTCACTTTAGGCTGTGGAGTGGGATTGTGAAGAGATGATGCTATTTAGGAAAGAGTCCAACACACATAAACAAATTGTCACAAGCAACAGACACTTTGACTGAAAGACTTGGTTGTGCTTTCACCCAGGAGGTCTAAGCCAAAGGTCTTTAGCAATCAAATATAGAACTAGTGTTTAGTCTGTTAGCACAATTTCAAGAGTCAAGTGACTAATGAATGTCAATATGCAATTATGTGGGGTGCCAACAGTCTACAGCTCAGCTTGTGCTATTCACCTTTATTCTGTACTTATATATGAATGCAGAAAATCAGCTACCTATGAATATTAAAGAAATCCATAATGCTAGTGGCAAACTTTAGAATACCAAGGAAATTTTATGTTGGATTTTATTTCATCATTGGAGTGTTTTCTTGTAGACCAGTATTATTCAGCACAGTAAATATGTGTGTATATATATATCTTGAATACAATTCAACTCTATTACCTGTGTTATATTCTTGCACTAAAAATAGCCCTATTGCTTCAAGGCAAGCCACTAAGAACTTGCATATCATGATTTCTGTGAGGGAAATCCCTGCTGTGGTATTTTGTGTTCAGCACATCTGGTTCACGTTTTTCTGGCATTCTGAAAAGATAACATCATAAGGGGGCTGCAAATGCACGTGGCAGTGAAAATGCATTAAGATGACATTTACATAATTATTTCAAGAGTATTCTCGGAAGAAAAACTGCAGGAAGGAAAGCAGGTCAAATGTTTAAAATATTGGAAGGGTAAAAAGGTCAGAACAGTTCTGTGCAGGTGGACTGTAATCCTGCAAAACATTTAAAACACATGCTGGGGAGGAAGCCACTTGCTGCTGAAAGCTTCAAAGAACAGCTCCAAAGCACTTCACTTCACCTCACTCCCATACAGCTTTTTGCCATCAAATAATTATGGAAATATCTCAGGGGAAAAATCTTTCATGTATTTCTTCTGCTTTTCCTTCCTCCTTTCTCCTGGATTTTCTCAGAAAATGATATTACGATGTACCAACATAAATTACTTAGGAGGAAGTGGGAGGTTTCTCCCTGAAAGTACATCTTTAAAAAACCCCAGTTTAGCCATCAAAAGCTGCTTATTTTCTTAGCTAATCTGGTTTCTTAAATGTTTGTTGCTCGCTCATTCTTTAATTAGATAGCTATGCTTTCTGCTTAAAATATTGGGAGAGCTGTATTGGGGATCTTTTCAGTCATTTATATTAATTTTTAAATACCTTTGGGAAAAAAAAAAACAGTAATGTGTCTTTATTTCATAGAATAAACATGATGCCAAGGCAGATGTAAACCCTTCGGTTATATCAAGCAAAATATTGCTGTGGCCGGTATACATCTCTCTTAATAAACAAAGGGGATAAACAGAGCTATTTATAATGGCAATCAAATTAGCATTAACTAATTTGGTATATTCTTGAGCATATGACTTGTTGTGCTAACATCAGTGTAATATACTGACTTCCAAAAATCATTTGATATGACATCAAACAACATTTAAATGAACACATTAGAGTGGAGCAGACTCATTAGTCAGAGTAGCTACTTAAAAAATGTCCAGTTGTTCAGCCTCAAAATTTGGCTGTAAACAGGCAGTACTTGGACAGCCAGGGCTCTTGACCTGTGTGTCATGAATTCAAACAAAATCTTGAGTAAAAGATTGCTGTTCCTTTGTTTTTCAGGGAAAATGAGCAGTTAAGCTGATCTGCGGTTGTATGGGGAATGACGTTTTGACAATGGGACACCCAAGAGTGTATAATAAAAAGATACAGATGTTGGAAATGGAAGGTGGAAAAATTTGGAATGAAAATAAGGCGTACAGGACCCCCTATGGCAGCTGAGTGTTGGTCATGCAGTATGGCTGCAGACAGGAGTGGTGGTGCTTTCCAAGCTGGTGTCTTGTGCCAGCTGACACAAGCCAAGAGAAAGTTTTTCCAAATGTAATTAAAGGTTCTCCCAGAGCAGGCCCAAAGGCTGTCCAGCAGCCAAATGATAAGGATGTGCAGTGAATCTGCCTTCATTTCAAGAGTATCATTGGAGAAACTCTTATGAAGAAGGTAGGTTCAGCTGGTGGTTGTTGCCTTATGAGTGGTTTATCTTTATTGCAAATATGCTTTTATGAAGATGAAGGCTGTGCACACAGATAATCTAAATTTGGAACGTTACAAGCACACAATTAGAAAAATGTTTTTCTTTTTTTTGTTTCATGTAGACAGTGGTTCTCAATCTCTAACTTAAGCTTCACTTTAGATGTGTTAGGTTCATCAAGGCTGAAATTGTTTAAAAATGTACTGAGTCAGTAAGTTGGAAGAATTTTTACAATCTCCATGTATTTTGAAAAAGCAAAAGGCAATATTAATACAAACATTTTTTTTCTCTCTGCATATCATTTGCTGCAGTTGTTACCTAACCAAATAATTTCAGGGACATCTATCAGGTACTATTTCACTAATATATTTAGTTTCCTTCTCCTTTTTTTTTTTTTTTCCTATTGTGGAAGTGAAAGTACATGATCCTGCAATAACAACAAGAGTTTTTATTTGATTTTTTAGTGCTCTCTAGTAACAGCCATTTTTTTTTTTTCAGTATGCTGAATGGTGCACTCTGATTTCTCTGCCTTTTCACTTAGAGGCTGTTCCTGCTTGCAGTGATGACTCACCAAATGCACACAGTGGAGTTATTTGCTCAAACAGGAATCCAGGGCATTTCTCTAGCTTTTAAAGAATTATTCTTTGGTTAAACCTTATTAATGGCTTTTAAATTACAATATAGATACTACATAATTTCAAACACATCTGATGAATGCTGTCTCTTTTGGACTTTTTGTAATATAAAGAGTTTAGCTTTGGAATACTGTTTTCAACCAGCTTAGTGGGGTTTTTTTGTGCTTTGGGGTTTTTTTTAGAGGCTACATACATTAAAATTTTTATTGAAATTAATCCAAATCCAGGAAACTAATTAGGGGCATTGCCTGACATACTTAATGCACTGTCTTCTGCACCAAGACCTGCTTTCAAAATTTTTATCCCACTGTCATGCATTTTGCACCTGATTCAGCTCTCCCTTTTCAATCATCATTTCTCCAGCAATATGCACAAATGTGACAGCAAACACTGCATGGGTCATTTGGAGTTTGCTATCTGCTGCTGCTTGACTTAGAGATTTTTTAGGTAATTTAACCAGATGATAAAAGGGGAATAGTGATGGAGCTCTGGGAGGAAAACACCTCCTGTCAGTGTCTGGTAAAAGTACAGGGGACACTTTTCAAGGAAACTCTGTGTAGGTGGGAGTATAAGGTGATGCCTAAAAGGCAGAATACAGGGCTAAGAAAGAGGTGGTGTGGTGCACAAGCACCCAATGTGGAGAGATTGAGGATGGTGGCTTAAACAACATGCAGGCAGCCAGAGGGTGGATAAGGACAGGACTAGCTGCAGGAGCTTCTGGCAGACTTTGGACTGCCACACTGACCCCTTGCACCTTGCAGCCAGCTCTCCAGACAGCTCTTCCTGACAACAGAGACAACAAACTCTGAGTGTTTCCTAGGGCATGTTATAAGGTCTGAAATGATAAGACAAGTTGAACTGTGTTAATGTAAAATTCTAAATTTGTGGTAATGAGACTTCGCCCTTGTCTCCCATCCCCAGGAACTTCCACAAAATTATTTCTGCTGGGTGCACTTCCTCATTGTTCATGGTACATTGCCCAGTTCTGAGGTGCATCTAAAGCAAAACATCTGATTCAACATAAAGGCTTAGTATTGAACAGTATCCCGCATACTTCAAAGATCAAGACTGAACATCAAGTCAATACCTTCTAGTTTAAGGTATCATGCAAATCCATCACTCTTTTGCTCCTCAAGGAAAAAATGTCCTCTTTGAGGGACCTTTGTTCTTTAAGGAATTTCTGATTCTTGGATTTTCCAAACAAGAAAATCGTCACAGAAGTGTTAAGACAGTTCACAGAATTATCAATAAACACTTTTCAGGCATTTTAAGAACAAGAAAATAGCCTTAGTAATTATGACCTCTCAGGTTTACAAGTGACTGGAAATCATAATAAGAAGACTTTTACACAAATAAATGTAGAAGTTATTACCAATCATAGTCATTATTTTTCATTATAGGATCTGAGTGGTTCTTAAGTGTACTTTGTTGTGCAAGTGCAACTTGAAGTCACTGGGGCCTTTTGTAGCATCGGGTGACTCTGAAAGAGTGGGAGTATTCAGTGAGTTGGCCCTGGAGTGCAGCTCTGGTCACACCCACAGCCAGGGCTCCTTCAGGAGCTGCTATGAAGTGCCCTTCAGTCGAGCAGTGAGCCACAAGGCAAGTAAAATGTTCTGCTTAGGATACACAGGGATGAGATGCTGACAATATCATTAACAGGATATGGAAAAATTGCTTACAGTGCTTTCTGTTTACTGACCCTTTATTTACTTTTTATATCCCTTCCCAAAATCATACCTCTTTGGAAATATTAAAAAATCCAAGCTTCTGGTGGACGGTTGCTAGGGTAACAGTTTGATACTTCATGGAAGAGCTGTCTCCCCGATCTCATCTTAGTATTCTTACTGTATCTGTATATTGTGAAAGCTTTCTGTAGATTTGCTCAGGAAAAGGGTATGAACTTAGTAAATCTGAAAAGACATAAAGAAAAGTAGTATTATTTTTCTAGACACATTAAAATAAAGAATGAGCATTTGCCAGTTAAAGAAATTTGGGGGAAAATAAAATGGGACCATTAAAAATGGTACTGTTTCTATAGTTCTTTATCTTGCCGGGATGATACACTAGGCAAAATTGAACTGGGAAAGGTATGCAGGCCTCCTCCTTCCATGACAAAGTGAAAACAATGTTTGTAGTATTTTATCTATAGTCAGCTATTGCTGTTATTTTGACATGAATGGAAAAAAATTGTCCTGGATGTTTTATGCTTTTTGTTTTGTTTGTTTTGTTTACTGCTATTTATTTCAGATCTCGGCAAAATAGAAAAATAGTCCCTTCCTTCAACTTCTAATCAGCTTTCAGAATAATTCATGCTAGCAAATTCTGATATGAATCTACTTGTTTATTTCAAAGACCTGAAATATATACTGAAAAAAAAATAATCACATCATTAAATAATTGTTCTTCAATGCCTTCAACATAATCCTTGCCCCACACTGTAAACATCATTGTATTTCCAAAATCCTTGGAAAGGACTGCTCTTTGAAGGATATATGCACTGAGCTGTTTTAAGGATCTGTAGGAAATGTGGAGGTTCAGAAGTCAAAGGCATCTGATTACAATCAGTCCCCAAGAAAGATGGCTTGAGAGAAAGTCCGTGTTCTTAAAAGCATCGGAATTGTAATTGCTTTCCTTTCCCCAGCTCAGCAGGTAACATTTGATCTCTGATAAAACCTCTAGTTACTATTTACCATTCTGGTAAATCCAAATTGCTTGGATTTAATTCTATATATATATTTGGTATCTTTACTTGAGTGGAAAGTCTATGAGGGGATATTTATAATCTGTAAACAGCACCTAATTATCAACTAAAGTTCTTGTCTAGATAATCACCAGGAGGTTATCAAATTGTTATGATATTCTTTAGAAATATAAATAAATCAGAGAAAGTGGCAACAAACAAAAGCAACAGTTATGCTTTGCCAATATTGTTTGAAAATAAACATAAACGTGTTTATTTTCAAGATGAAGACTGGGGAGAAAACCAAAACCAAACAGAAGCAGGATAAAAAGCACACTGAGATACCAAGTCAGTGTTCTGTTTAGTCTGACATCTTGACCCAAACAGGAGAAGAGCTACTGGAAATGCCTGTATGAATAATTTAAGGGATCTATTATTCATGAGAAAGATTTTATGGAAGTATTTCTGTAGGAAACATTGCCCAACAGAAAACAGGATTTAGAGTTATGGCTAGGGAAGTTCAGATGAAAATGCAAAGATGCAGTGGGAGAGAGAGAGCTACATACAGGAATCTCGAGTTTTGCTGGCTCCCTTTGCCTAACTCAGGACTCCCTGATGAGGAATATGATGAGGGATATGATGGGGGATACTTCAGTGACTGTGACTGGGTGAAATGGAAAGGTTTACTGCAGGAGGAAAAATGAAGCTCAGGATCACTGTGCTCCAGAAGGAAGCAAGGAGGAAGGAAAGAGTGACAAGGAAGAAGCAAAGGAAAAGTATTCCCATCCATTGCAAGAGTTGGTGGAAGGAGTCAGGAGGGACTGAGGGGTGGTGGGGCAGAACAGGCGACACAGGTCTGTAAGCAACTCTGCAGGTGTCTGCAGATGAGATGGGAGATTTGTATAAATTCTGATTATTTGACTAGGTACATCTTAAAAATCATGTCTGTCAGACTAGAGTTATGAAACAGAAAGGTGAGTCATTTCCTGGCCACAGTGACAGAAGCAATGAACATGCCACTTTTCACAATCACAGCCGATGGCAGCCGCAGCCCACTCATAAAAACACCTCATTTTCCCAGCCTAGACACCACTCAGTTGGAAACACACACATGCAGTGCTGAAGGAGTTGGCACCCCTGATCCCCCCTCAGATGAATGGTGTTTTTTGTGGGGAAAGGAAGAATCATCTTTCTGGTACAGAATAATATTCCACAGTATCAGCGTCCCCAGGAAAAAAGGAACTATCTGGGTCCTTCCTTCCCCCTGAGGATATTTGCTCTCCTCCCTTCTTCAGCTTCCTAAGGGAATTGCCTCAGTATCTTGGGAGCCAGGGAGACTTATGCACTTTGGAAAGAGCTGGTGCTAGAGAGTGATGCTGACCCGGACCTCAAAGGAAATGGTGCAGTCTGAGAAAAAAGCTGAAGGGGGAATAAAAGCAGTTCAGTTTGACTTTGAAGGCTGATATGATTAATGACATTATTTGGCTGGCTCTGTGTCAGGACATTTCCTTCTCATTAGCCTTGTTGCATGAAGAGCAAAAAGCACAAGAGGGATAGAAAAGTTGGAAAAGGGGTGTTTTGCAAAGGGAAAACAATTTTCCAAAGGTGGTTCAAACCTCTAATTATCAGAAACAACAAAAAATTCTCCAATACTGGGTCTTCCCTCCAGCCTTTGTAACATGGCAAAAAAAACCCCTGCAAGTGCTCTTGGTATAATAGTAACTGGCTGCACAACAGCACTACGATATGTGCTGTGTCAAAAGGACTGTGAAGTACACACACCATTATTTTTAACCAGGAAAACAGTAAGGGGGATATATAAAGGGAGCATTGCAGTTAATGCAGTCCTTGTGTTTGCTGCAATGCATTCTGCTTCAGGGCATGGAGAGGGCAGATGCATTTTAACCTCAGCATTTCCAAGGTATCGTCCTGTGAAGTGTTAATTGCCTGCATCCGGTGAAAGAGGTTTTTGAAGTTGCATTTTAAACTGTCTCTCTCCTGTTCTCTTGTCTCCTCTGAGCAGTGGATGATGTTTTCCTATCAGTATTGCTTTCATCAAAACTGAGCTGCTAGTCTTGCTTTTGTGCAGATGAGAGTACATGGCTGGTAGCTGTAAATGCTCTTCTGACATCCTTAATATCTCTCTTTGTACTTTATTGCCTTTTCAGCCTGACAGGTGGCATCTCTATCAATGTGATCAGCAGTGTGAGTGCAGTATTTTGTGAGCTAATCAAAAAGATTTTTTTCCTTCACTTATGGTGTTAACTGTTCTGTGCTTTCTGTAAACAAGTTTGTAGTTGTTTTTTTAATAATCCTTTTCTTACTCTTGCCATTTAGAGGAAAGAATCCATTAAGTTCATGCTTCCTTTTCAATTATATATTTGAGAAACAGAACAAAATTATGGTGGCTGATCTATGGGGACACACAACCTCATGAAGGTCACTGCACCAAAGGTCTTGTAATCTAAATCTAAGCTGCCAGAGAGACAACAGCAATCTTTCTATCTATAGGAATAAGCTTGCCATCCAATCTCAGATGCCTTATGTCACTGTAAAAATGATAAGGGGCATTTTAGAACCATTTTAAAGATACCTAAAAGATAATTCTGTTTCAGTGTCCTATTTATGATTTTCCTTCTTTGTTTACTGACACAAAAGAAAAACAAATGACCTAATTAAGGGCATAGTTATTTCCCACATAGTGTTGGTTTTTTTTCTTCAGATATTCTCTAGCTGGCTGGGTGTGCTGTAGCAATGGGAAATGCTTCACAGGTATCCAGGCTGGTTGTTTGTACCACCTTATGTCTCTTTCTATAAGACTCTCATGCCCTAATGAGGCAAGAAGTATCTGTTGCTGTGATTCAGTCTGTCGATTCAGTCTGTCCCTCTGGTGTAATAGGAAGAGATATGGGGTACCTTTGCTACAGTTCTTGGCATTTTCTGGAGGAACTAGTGAGATTACTAAACTGATCAAGAAACCTCAACAATAGTGGGACTAAGAAAGGATTAACCATGTCCAAGAACAGGAACTGATCCCACTGCTTGGCTGGGGATTTTTGTTTGTCTGTGGGTTGTTTGTTTGGTTGTTTTATTTTGGTTTTGTTTCTGTTTTTCTTTATTCTTTACATCTTGGTGTCATAGCTTACATCAGGGAATTAAACTGTACTGCCATCCTTCACCTTTTCTTCCTTTTATAGTCCAATTTTTTTAGGTATAAAAGCATGAAGAAATTATTTTTTCTGGTTTAAGGCAGCCATAATGAAGTGGTAACAGAGAAGATGCTCATTAGTATATACACCGTCTCTAAAAATCCCTAATTGTAATGGGACATCCTGGGTTAGATTATCTCTCCCCTGGCTCTCTCTGTGCCTAATTATTTTCCTAAAGAATCGACTTTGTAACAGGAAGCTTTCTTCATATATACACACAGGAAAACCAAAAGAAAACCTTTTGCAGCTCTCAGGCAACATGGGTGTGTGTAATGCAGCACATGCATCATTCGTAGTATTTCCCTTGGCACTATTTCCCTTGCTCATAGAGCCCTGCCTTGGGAGCCCGCCTTGGAGGTGACTGTTAAGTTACTGGCCCTGCTCACACAGCCAGGTAATCCTCTATGAAGGGCAGAAAGTGGCTGCAATGAGCAATAGTGCTTGGATAGCTGGTTTGTCTTTCCCACAGAAACCTCTTTATGGAGATTAAACCAAAGCCTCTCTCTCAAAGAGGCCTTATGTTCTGAAGCAGTGTATCAGAAAGGATAATCATCTTCTTGTTCTTTGATTTCAAAGCCCAACCAAATTATGCATATGACAGAGCAAGCAATTTTTGCTGTGGTCCTGGATGTGCTCTGGATGCTCTTCAGTCTTGCAGAGAAATACATTTAAATGCTCTCATCCACCTCTTGAAAAGTTCATGTATTAATAACGCAGAAGAGCTGCCTCTTTTACAGGCAGTTGGGTTCATGCAATCCCTCCCAGTTTGCCTGACTTATAAAAAAATCAAAACCAACAACAACAACAACAAAAAGTAAAGAAGTCCCCACAGAAGTAAGCAAACCCATAAAAAGCTGCCTTTTCTAGGTCATAACTTGTCCTGGAGTTATTTTCTGTCACCTAGACTTCTGAAAGAATATAATTTTTTCCTCTGTAATGCTTTTTTGACTCTGTTTGCAGTTGTTAGACCTGTCCCACTGATGGTAAGTTCTACTTCTCTGCCAGGGAGAGCAGAAAAGCTAATCTCAGACTCTCATTACCAGTCTGGTTTCCCAGTTCAGATGCGTATTTCATGGATGACACTCAGCCCCAAGGTGGGCTGGGTCACTGCAGCAGAGTCTGACTTGGATGGAGTTAACTTCATAGCAGACCCTATGGTACTTTTAGGATTTGCACCTTAACCTCTGTTGATCACACATCAGTGTTTGGGTATCGGACACCAGGCTGCTATGGCTGCTGGACACCAGGTCAAGCCTCACTGTTTTCACTCAGTCCTTCCAGAAAGTCAGCTGGGGGTGGACAACAGAAGGGTAGAAGGGGCTGCAGCCAGGACAGCTGACCTGAACTGACCAAAAGGGTATTCTGTACCATATAACTTCATGCTCAGCAATAAGAAATGGGGTAGTGGAAGAAGAAAGGGAGTTTCTGGCTTCCAGGGTGGCCATTGCCTGGAGACTGATGAGGCACTGGTCTGCCTGTGGGAGGTGGTGAGTGACTGCTTTTGCATCACTTTTGTCTTTTTTTTTTCCTTTTCAGTTTTTTTTTTCACTTAATGTGTTTAGCTTGCCCAGACCCAGAAATTTAATTGCTTTTGCTTTTCCTATTGTCTCCAGTGTCCCTCTGGGAGTGGAAATTGGACTAGCAGCTGTGTGGGTATTTGGATGCTGTCTGGGGTCAAACCTCCATCCCTTGCCCCCACAAGTTTATTAAGCGGGGAGGGGACCCTCTGCACCAGTGGAACTACTGATGTGCTTCTTTTGTGCTGGGCATCTTGCTGCTGTAGACACATACAAAATCTTGTGCCCCTGCCAAAATTTGGCTCTCTGAATCTGAAGATTAATCTCAGAATGACATGAATAAAATTGACAAGTAAGTGGAATACCAAACATACCACTCCAAAGTTTCTGTGTTCCTTGCAGTATTTACATCCTCAGCACTGTGGTCTTTTCAAATTATTATGTTTGACAAGAAATAATTCAATACTTCAGTCTCCTTTTTTTTTTTTTTTCCGTAGTGCTCCACAGAAAGAATTCAATAAATCTAAATGATCACCTGAAGTGTGAGGAAAAGGGTAGTGACCAGTACTTTTTCCAGATGCAGCTTTCTTCAAGTGAGGCCACTTTTCATAGACAGAGGTCTGACTTCCACTGAAGTTCCAGAGGCTGTGAAATTATTCCCATAGGATTGCCAGCACCTACCCGATGTCAATCAGGCACAAGTATGAATTCCCTGTGCTGATCTTTAAGCAATGTGTATTTACTAGCAGAAACCATTTGTGTATAGCTATTGAAATATGAAGACAAATACTCAGGAAACCTCTCTCAAAAAAAATATGAAAGGAGACAAAGCAGACAGCTCTCACTCAGGTTGTTTAATGCACTGTTTCAAGAGACTCAAGTAATAATGTGATGACCATGTTACAAGAAACGATGTGTAAAATAATAAGGTACACAAACATGAAAAATTATTGCATCTGATTTTCTTATCTCAAATGAAACATAAATATAACTTGAATTAAAAACAAAAAAAAAAGGAAGAAAAGAAAGGCCCAAAGCATCTATATACCCTAAGAATACTGTAGAAAAATACCTGGTGTTATATTCATGAAAGCCCAGAACTGTGCTCAGACTGTCATGCTAATTTCATGCAGTGAAGGCTTTTCTTGTCTGAAAGCAAAAGTCAGGATAAAGCCACCCACCTCTGTAAATTGCTCAGACAGATTTAGTTTTTAATTTCTGATCTGTCACGTTAGATACTGTTGTTTATGTTTCATCTGATACAGTCACCCTGGAGGCCCAGCTGATGCTCAGTAATGCAACATTCAGTTTGTAGCCTGAGGGTCGGCACAGATTTCACTTCTTTTCCAACTCTCACCCTTCGTATCACAGTGACAGCTTTGACTGTGCACTAAGAGGGTAAATTTGTCCCCCTTCCACCTTACGGTAAATCAAGCAAGACTCAAATCCTAGGTGAGAGCACAGGGACTGATGGTTGGGGGGGAAGCAACAAGAAGGAGATAAGGACAGAGAGTAGAAATTCAGTTCCACTATTTTTTGTGCTATTCATCATGGATGTGGAGCACAAATTACTCCTTTTGTGCTAAAAGCAGCCTTTTATATTTTGTTGTGCCTTCTGTTGATTTTTGCTTTTTTTTTTCTTTATGAGAAAAAATACACCCAGTTCTTTCTGTCTTTGCAGGCGATTTTCTAAATTCTGACTGCTCTTATGACTCTGCTATGCCAAAGGAGAGCAAACCTCCCAGTCATCCCTCTGCCCCTGATATTTGCCTGCAGCTTGCCTGAGGAACAGCAATGGAGAGCTGCTCAACAGTGCTTTGGTGCATAAAAATGCAGGAAGACCATACTATGAATGTGGCTGCTGTTGTAGGAATAGTGTCTTCTGGGTGATTAGACTAATTTGATAATATTAATTAACAAATATTTGGTGCTGTTTTCAGTGAAATATGTAAGGCAAAATAATCAATGTATGATGTGAGAATATACCTTAATAAGTGCATTTCCCAGGTCTGCATTAAAATGTCAGAGGCTGAAGCTGAATCTCCACATTTTTTCCTTATTCTTTCAGGGTCAAAGAGAACTGTTAATACAGAGCTATTAGCACTAATAAAATATAAAGAGATTAAGAGAGTTGATGCTTGTTGAAATAATGCAGTGAAATATTAGAATAATAATGTCAGTACATGCCTTTGTGGCTAACTGTCCTCCTTCCCTTCCTTTGCCTGTTTATTTACCCTGTGGGTCATGAAGAGAGCTCTCAGGGAAGGAGCTGCTTTTCTGCTGCTGTTCACAGAGCATCTAGTGCAATGAAACAGGTATTGATCACTGTTTGGTAGTCTAAGTTGCACTGCAGATGAAGGAAAACAGCAGTAGCTCTGTTGAATGGATTTCCATTCTTTCCTTATGACAGAAAAACATACTCTGTACAATATTGTTGAAAATGTCAGTGCTGAAAGAGTGATAATGAGTAAAATAGTGCTGGATGAAGACACAAAATATGGTAACTGACAATTTTGAAAGTTTAGGTATTAATGAAAGAACAGAAATGTCAATGTCATATCATCTCAATTTTTATTAATCTTTCAGTGCAAATCCTGAGTATTTTTGTCATATTAAGAATGTAGTATTTATTATGCAAATATTGCCAGGTATTCTTAGAATATGATCCTATTTTCAGGTTTAAAAAAAATTTCATTGTACCAAAGTCCTTAAAGAATAAGACTTGCAATTAGTATAAATTTTTTATATATTTAGAAATACTAAGATAGGAACAGCTCCTATCCTAGTGAGCTGTTTTTTATAGCTAATATTTATATATTTATATATATTGATCTCTGTATATATTATATTTTGACATTTATATTATATTTTACATATCTCTATATCTATAATGTTTATCGAAATCTATCTATCTATCTTGATGTTCATACATTTATAGCTGATGATGTCAGTGGGCTGATATATTTGGGGAGGTTTCTGAGAAAATTTGCTGAGAGTTTGAGATATAAGTTTCCCATAAGTAACAACTATTGTATTTCACTTTCCCTTTTTGCCATAAAAAATAATTTAACAAGGCAGCAGAAGACCATGTCAAATCCTAAGTTGGAACATGGCAGGACTTCTGAAATGGTGCTCCTGTCTTCTGGTGTTGCAGAAAACTGTGTTCTGGAGTCCAGCCATGAAACCACGCTCATTACCTGGACACTGTTGCTCCCATAAGCTCTGCATGTCGAACACACTGTCAGTGTTCAGCATAAATAAATGTATGGGCATACATTTGTTCTTGTGCTCATATTATTCATGTTCCTCCCTATGTTTGTTTCTGTCTTAATTAATATTTCCTTGGCAGTGGTAACCAGAACCTAGATTACATCTCACTGTGAACTCCATGGCACTATTCATCATTCTATGTCTGCACTGGAAATGTTTTCCCACCATACTCTTTGATTTAATTTATCCCATTCATTCCCACATCCCCCTAGTGCTTGTACACATCCCCGATCAACAGATACTCACAGTTTCTTTCCCTTCACCATTGCTCTTAACCCACAAGTTCTCTCTTCATGACATTTAATCCTGAGGTTTGAATCCTATTTTTATGTTACTATTTAATTATTGAACCATTCTTACTCTGTGTTCTAGTTCACTTCTCCTCAAATGATATGGCAGTCACACTCTCTATTAGCAGCAAAACTTTTCCCAATTTTGTGTTATCCACTTGTTTCACTAGTATTTTCTGCTAACACCATTAAGGAAGCCGCTGACTCTTCCAAGATGTATCTTATTTACAACCTTTTCTCATGAATTGACAGTCTGTATTCTAGAAATTATTTCACAGTTCTGGAAGGAGGCTTAGCTAAACTAAGTTAATGTACTTTGAGTACTAGCATCTATCTTCATTATTTATGCATTCTCCAGTAATATGCACTTGCACTTGGCCACCTTCTCACACCTAATGTGTGCAAGTGTGCTTTTGGCATTTTCTCTTTGAAAAGAGAACACTTTTGTTTTGTTTTGTTTTTGTTTTGGTTTTCTTTTTGTTTGTTTGTTTTTGTTTTGTTTTTGTTTTTTTTTGTTTTGTTTTGTTTTGTTTTGTTTAGTTGGTGGGGTTTTTTTGCTGTTTGGTTGTGGTTTCTCTTTTTCCATGTGTGTGTGTGTGTGTGTGTGTGTGTGTTTTAATACCTTAAATAAATGTCTTTTTTCACCACTAGACCAAAGCTGGTCTTATCCAATGTAGGAGGATGTGCAACATTGCTGCATTACAGAAGTCTTCTCAATTCACTGCTCATAACACTGGCTGTGTTAGTTGGATGCCATGTATCTCTCCCCCAGTGCAGGAGTAGGCTTCAACCCTCATCAAGATGATGAATGAACCAAGGTGGTGTTCTTCTACTCAAAATAACAAAGCTACTTTCCATTTGGGCCTCATTTGGAATAGTAACTCACTTTCTTCTAAATTTCTAAGTGCTTGTCTAAAATTGTTTCCTTAATTTTCTTAGCAAGAACTAATTAAAATGGATTTTTGGGCGATTATTCACTTTTTCCTTATACTTGCTGGCTTTTAAGATAGAGCTTTCATTGTTGACTAGTCACTAGTCCAGAACTCCCTCATTAAATACTATACAGTCTGAAAGGACTTTATAGTTCTCATGTAACAGCATGAAAGCAGGGGGGAGAACCCTCATAATGAGAAATAGGGGTCTCCATGGAAATGAGGTCATGGAAATGGCATGAAAAATAATTCACTGGAGTCAGGAGGCTGCTAATACTCCTCAGATGTATCTCATGACAAATGACAAGTGCTACAAGTGTTGTAAGAGCCGAGCTGCAATATTAGATCATCTGTGGGAATACCCTCTTTACACAAAACAAACAAAACAAAAAGTCAGCCTCTTGCCAAGGCAGTCTAGAGTTAGATGAATCACCTCCACAGCTGACTTCACAGCATGAACCACAAGACGACATAAATTGTTATACAGAGACTATGAGTAAACTAAAAACTAGATAATGATGAGTAGTTACACTTGACAAAATTAGTGATATTTTTTTCCTAGAAAAGATACCATTAGCAAAACTTTATAGAAGTAAAAAAAAAAAAAAAATCCAAATTTTTTATTGGTTTAAATGAACTATGCCATTATAAGTATGTCAATTCTTCATGAACCATAATCAGATTTAAGAACATTACTGCTGTCTAAATTCTGGTGTAGATGTGGTATATCTAAATACTAGTCTAAGACATTCACCCTTTGTCTTATGAATGTCTGGCATTAGTGGAACCTTCTGACAAATAGAAAGGGTACTGGAGGGGAGCTGAATCTGTCCGAGCATCATAGATCTCTATAGCATATTGCATCAGATACACTGAGGTCTGCATTAAATGCACTGAGGTCTGCTTCTTAAGGGATTCAAGATGCTGTATATTACAGGATACTGTGTATGAGTCAGGTCTTTTGGGAGACACTTCAGATTTTACAAATTTGGTTCCTTATGCAATTTATCAACATACACACACACACACACACACACAAAAGTAACAATGAGAAAGAAAACAGGAAAACATATGGCAGATTTGGAAAATTAGAGCTATGTCCAAATTTGGGTATCCTCCGAGTATACATATGAGTATTTTGCATATTATCTTGATTTGTAGAAGAACTTCAACCTCTTGATGTGCAGCTGTTTCAATTGCTGGATGGACAATTTTTATGAACACTTTGTTCTGGGGTATATGAATGAAACATATTTTAAGCAATCACCAGAAAAATGCTCCTTATGACAGCACTGCAAATTATTCTTCACCTGTACATCTGTAGTCAGATTATGGGAAAGACTGTACTGTGAATGCTCTGTCAGACTTGAAAATGTCTGACTGATACATATATTTTTAAAATCCGCCTCAAACTAGTCTCTGCTTCTACTGAGAGTGCAGAGGCAACTGTTTAGCTCTCATTAGGTGGGACATTTCCCCACCTTCAAAAGAAGGTGTCAAAGCACCCTTGAGGAATTCCTGTTTCTAGCTGGAACCTCCTTGCTTACAGTTTGCAACTAGCACTTAGTTCACAGATATTCACTGTGTAACTTGTTTCCACTATGTCCCCATTACTGATTGCTGAGCTTTTCCTCTTACTTGTACCAATGATATCCTCCAGGGAGTCTCTGGCACTCTTTGGCATTCATGGTCTGGCATCTGTTCGTGCCTTACTAAACAGACCCTCATTTAACTGCTTCCTTGACAGTTGGAGCTGCTACCAGTGCAATTGCTGGGCCCACCAGTTTCCATGAGTTTTGCCTCCTGTGAGAACTGGAAGGATCACTGGGAACAAAAAAAGGCAAAACCTCAGCTTATTTTGCATGGTAAGGCATGGTGCCAGATCTAGGAGATTCCCTTTTGTCCAGGGCCACATGATACCATTTTTACCAGCTTTGGAGGTAACAGCTGTCAGGGAGGAAGGATGAGACCAAATCAGCCATGCATTTTTTTATTAACTCTTCTGTATCTGACTCTTCTTCTTCCCCAGACCTTGAGATGCAGAGAACAGGCAGAGCTACAGCTGAAAGAACAGATTCCCCAGAGCCACATCCTGTGTTATCCTCGAGAAGGAAATTTTTAAGGTCAGTGCAGAAAAACACACTCACCCAAAATGGCCGAGATCTATATTCTTGTAATGGTTACATGGGTACAATTCTCATTTTGACAGGTTTATAGATTTAAATAGTTTCCATGAATTACCAGAACCCACCTCTTTTTACTCTACCTAGAGTAGCAGCTTCATTTCTTTCGGAGAAATAAAAGGAAAATGGCATTCTGACACATCCCGTCTGAAGACCATACAGATATCCCAGGAGATCTGGGGAACAGATGACACACACTAACATCAGACAGGATTTTCAGGCAGCTTTTCCTGTGACAGTCTTCTCCTTCATGACTTCTTGCAATTCCTTCTAAGGCTGATTTCTATTTTCTGCAAAGATTCCTGGTGCAGAAGTGTTGCTTACATTGCAAGAAATATTTGTGGCTTTTAAGGCAGATCGATGTACTGATTTCTACACAAGGAGATAATAAAAGTGCTCTCTCCTGTCCCAGATGAAGCAAGTTCTAGCACTCTGTATCTAAAATCAGATTTTTATAATAACTATTTCTTATTTAAATAATATGTACATTTCCTATGGATATGTTAGATAGTACTTTTAAAATGACCTTGCAAAAATACATAGCCAGCACTGAAATATTGATGAGTCATTGTTTTTAGAAGGTACCTGTTTTAGATGTGGGAACAGTTAGCAGCTCTGACTGTGAGAACCTATTTTTTGAATAATAAAAAGAGGCAAATATATCCCCCCCTTTCCATCTTAGACTAGATGAAAACATGACATTTTATAGAAGAAAAAAATGAGGAAGCAATTTATCTGTGTTATTTGTGAAGTAGATGTTAATGACATTCTGCATTTAAAAAGAGGAAACCAAGAAATCAATTTGTGTATTTTTTAAAGGCTAATCCTTTATTTTAATGATTTGGGGTTGTTAGAATATTTGATATGCTGCAACTGTTAGACTAAACTGATTTATCCTCATCAGGTTAAGCTGGGATCAGCATAATTTTTCAGTAAAAACTTGATAGTCAGAAAGAAAATTACTTTGACACTGGTGTAAGATCAAGATACTTTGTCTTTTGGGGCAAAACCAGACAAACAGAACGTGTAGGAGACTTCTTTGTCTGTAAAAGGTGAATGCTGCACCAACATTCCAGCCCCAAATTTCTTCAAAATGACTCATTTAGCAAAGAAGGAACTCCTGCCTGCCATACTTCCAGTTAAATAAAAGTGCTTAGTTCAGAATTGATTTAATGCACAAGGTTGCATACACTGGGACATACAGAAAATCAGATTAATGTACCAGAATGGATTTTTATGCTTTCAAATTTCCAAGTTAAGTTCAAAAGTGGAGCCAGGATCAATAGACCAAGATTATTCTACTGCAAAGCACCCCTGGCTGGGCTGTCTCCCCGAGTCTCCCCCTCCAATAACCACAGAGTCTTCCTTTCCAGCCAAAAAGCTGGGACAGTGAGGCAAAATCACTGTATCAGGAGAGAAGTTAATTGCCAGTTCCTGTGTCACTTTGGCCAGAGGAAGCATGCTGGAACCAGCTGTTTTCTCAGGGAGAGGGAGACCACAGCTGGCCTGAGACAGCACTGCCTGACAAGACAAAGGTGGGCAGGAGGGAGCGGGAACCTCCCAGCCCCCACTGCTCCCAGGAGGCATTCTGGAGATCCACATGAATAATCTCTGCAGGGCTTTTCCTGCAGTAGAGATCTCTGTTTTCATCCTATCAACATTCCTGCAATAAATCTCTCTGAACAGCCTGCAGCAGAACTGCCTGTATATCTGCTACAATAACTGCCATGAAACATTTCTGCTGCCACGGAGCAATAAAGCTCCAATGGGGCACGGGACTGGGGGATCAGTAATTCCTGTAATACTTTAATCTAACACCTACATTTTCACAGCTGTCCAGGACTCCAACTGTGCAGATTCATGGGTCTGAACTTTTAGAGAAAAAGAATGGTCAAATTTCTTCACAATTCTGAGTATCTGAGCTACATGGACCTATAGGCTGTATTTTCTTGTGGATTTATTAAAACAATTAAATATCTATCAGTAGGCTAACAGTTAATAAATCATGTAATAACCATTAAGGTCTTCTTATAACCTAGCAATCCACAATCAATATTTCCCTGTCATCAATTGATAAGCAGTATCATCGTTATTACATATAAAAGATAAATGGCATATAGAGAGCCAGGATGTGACCCTTTCCAGACAGTAAGTTATCTTCACCTACAGGGCCAGATGACCCCCATGCAGAGGCTTTCTCAGGTGATGTTAAGTTGTTGAGTACAGACAAAGGGAAAATCACACTGCTAGAGCAGAGGTGTTCTCCTGGCAGTGCTCATCTGGTGTTATCCAAGCAGGGAGGTGTGTTCTATCCTTGGTGCTGCTCCATCTGCATTGTGCAGGGACCAGGGTTTTAGGCTTTGACCTTAGCAGGTGTCATCCTCAAGAACAACCAGATGTGTCCCTCACAAAATGCTTCTCTTACCACTTTACCACTCCTTTCTGCTTGTGTGTTAGGATGTCAGATGGGGTATCAGAGCCCCAGGGCAAGGTTTTAGCTGGGACACAATAAGCTCTGGATTCAGACATAAAACCAAGCCTGGGTGACCATGACACACACATAGACACTACATCTCTTTTCATTCCCTCCTCTTGGAAAAACATGTTAGGATGAATTTCTTAGCTCACCGTGGGCCTCATGCTTTCTGTCCTAGTAGGTGCTTCAAGCCGCTTCTACAAACCTTCCCCTCACAGTGATGCTCTCTGGACTGCTACAGAAACTTAAGTCCAGAAAACTAAATATGTGCCATCTGATTCTGCATGTCTAGTTCTAACAAATAATGCATATTAATTTTTAAGCCTGACTGGATATTTTTATTTTAGAAATGATGTTAGATTTAAATTAGTGTTCTGCACAATAAACTGTTTTAAAAGGCTTTAAATGATGAATATTTATATTGCTATTAATTTGTGGTGCTACTAGTATTTTTCTTTAATGGTTAAGTATCACGACTAATGTGTTTGAATTATTTTATGAATCTTTCCATTATTTTTTCTGTAAATATTCATTCCTGCACTTGCACCTTCTAATTTAATGCTCAGACTAAAGTGAAACATGATTAGAGTCTTTCAAAGGAAAAGAAAACCCTCAATGTCAACATTCTCTCTCCCCCCAAGCACTAGCTTGTTTTTTTTTTTTTTTTTTTTTTTTTTTTTTTTTAATCAGCTTAACACTAACTGATACTCAGATTTTTCACCCTGTAAGTAGATTTTGCTATGGGTCATGCATTTAGAGATCTGCTGGCAGATAACAACAAGAGCCAGACTGTGTGCTAGAAAATTCCATAAGGCATTAAAAAGAAGCAATGCTTTCCACAAGCTGCTTCCTAGCAGCTCTTCCAGCTACAAACATGTTACTGGACATCTACCACTGTTAACACTAGGGGTTTGCTCTTAGTTTGTTCTGTTAAAGATGGGGCATGAGTTTAAATACAATCCTAATCCTAATCCTAAAAAGAAATAAACAAACAAACAAGAACACACCTCCCACTGGAATACTATTATTCCTAAACACAAATACTTTCAAACTTCTCTTTTTGATTGGATTAAATCCCATTGAAACTGATGATATAACCACAGTTTTTAAAACGTGTAAGAAATTACTGTGTTATCTTTCCAGAAGCCAGATTGTCATCTTCTTTCCCTGGCCTTTCCATCTGTATTTGAGATCTCAAAGTTTTAGATAGCTATGTTAGGTCAAACGAGAGTACAATACTCAACAAATGATAGGAAGATAACACCATTGTACTCCAGTATTTGAAGTGGAAGAATGTCACATGAACCAGTTCCAACTTATGGTACAGGAAAATGAACAGAAATGAACATGTGAGTAAGATGGCAGGAAAGAAACCTCTTCAGTAAAACCAGAGTCCCTTGGGATGTTTCACATTCACAAAATGCAGGCCAGACTTTATGTAGGGTACAAAAAAATGTCTCATGGTAGAAGCATCCAAAACCTGATTATATATATACACATACCTGATGGTATATAGTGCCAGCAGTTTATATATCAAAACACTTAGGGGAAAAAAGAAAAACTGAGATTTTATCTATAGCCCCTGTAATTTGCTTGTTTGCCTTAGTCTGGACAATGTTTTACCTGTGTTTCAAAGTCTTCACCACTGAGGACCAGTTCTGGGCTGGCATCCCAACACAGACTGTCACTCTTTCCTTGCTGGAGAAAGATCAGGAAGTTGCTCTGGGCAAGAAGCACTAAGGAAGCAAGGTTTGCCACATCTATTTGCCTTATTGGCAGCTACCTAAATCTGGAAAAAAACTAATCCTGTGATATCATATATGTTACTGTCACATGCCTGGAAAAGAAAGAAGGGAATGTGAGAAGTGGTTTAGGAAAGAGTGCCAGGCTGTTGTTTTTAGGAAGGAATAAAACATTTTGGAAAAGAATGTAAGAGGTTTAAGCTGTGGTAAGGGAGATTCTAATTAGACATTTAGGAAAGCATTCCAGTTGCAAAAATAGAGATGAGAAGTAGAATGGGCTGCCTGAGGATGTCATTAAAATATAATTGATCTTACTTTTAAGTAGAAGTCTGAGTTAGCTGTCTCATGAGGTGTGTTCAGAACACAAGACTTGAGTATGCATGAGGCACACCAGCTGTGCCTGAGCCCTGGTGCTGCTGAAACATCATGTAGTGGAGGGCAGGGAATTGGGGATCTCCATCAGCATCCCTGCTTGAGATGGCCAGGAGATGGGCAATTTTGCACCCTGACATTGAAAACACCAGTTGTGATCCTTTCTTTTCACTATTGCTTTCTGAACTCTGGCACCAAAAGACAGAACCACAAATTAATTTGCAAAGTTTTGAAAGGGGAACTGACTAGAAGGAAAGCAATAAAAAATTCATTGTTCAAATCAACAGTAGCATAGGATAATTTCTAACAAACTTAATGATCCTGAACTAAATATTCATCAGGATATTTAAGCTTAATTTCAGAGTGACTGGAAACACATATGAGTCTTGATCTCCAGTTCAGATTTCAATGTGATATTAATATCCTGAGGAGAAAATTAAATACTTGCACACAAAACTATGTGGAAATGCTTTTCCCAACTCTGATAAAGTTATCAAGATTAAAAAAGAAAAATCCTATCCCACACTAGGATGAACCTCTAAAAGCTTTCTGTAAGAAAAGAAATGAGAGAATCAGATTCTTATGGCATCTCAGAATCATCAGCTGAGACCAAAGCTGACTGCAGGGTCTTGCACATCACAAAGAAGCGCACGGATGTGAGGCTTTGACTGATTTGGCCTGCCCTTCCCAGGCTCTCCTTTATACAGAGCAAAAGTGTTTGAGTGCAACCAAGTAACATGGGGAATCCAAGTTCAAATTTATTTGAACCAGAAGACCAGAGACTTGAACCCTGTTCTACCATTCCTCAGATGAGTGTTTCTTCCCTTTGGCTCTTGTGGATTCGGGGTTGAGTTTGATGTCTACCCCTGCACTCACCACTTTTCCATTCCTTTCTTCTTCCCTGTGTATGCCCACCTTTTATCTTCACTGTCCTTCTGGAACTAGTGCCTACTTGCTGCAGCGGGTTTTATTTTTAATCAGGTCCTTTTTCTTATGAAAAAAGAATTCTTTTGCAAAATACCAGTTACCTGTATTTGCATCCTAGCAATGTGATAACTTTAGCTGTTCAGATATATGGAAGTAGATGGGCAGATAGCCCTGCAGGGCACGATACACACACTCACCCTGCATGCCTTCAGCTGCTCCAGCACAGTGACCGCTGCTAGGTAGATCTAGTTCCAAGTCATCTCATCAATCACCTTAAAAGCCATGAAAACTCATTTCTAAACTAAAGCATTTTCAATTAATCTTTCATGTGTCATCAAGATACTTTGAATTGAAACGTCTTATTATCTGTCTCTTACCTCCCACCCCTGCTATCACAGCATTAATCACTCAGAGAGAGAAAGCAGCAGAAGGCTACATTTTTATAAAACTGTTTGGGATTCTTTTTCAAGATAGCTCTCATTAAGAAGTCAATGGGAGAGACACAGCTGAAATCATAGTAAAACAGTTTGAAAATTCAGTCCTGAGTGTGAATTTAACCATGTAAATGAAAAGACTGAGGAAATAAATGTTGGAAAGCATTAGGATGGAGAAAAAGTTAAAAAAAATATGTTTTGTTTTCGGTTGTGCATATGTTCTAATAAGCAGTGCATGTCATATACTAAGCAGATTTTCTAACTGACCTATCTTTAGGGACTTCAGACCTATCAGCATCTTCACAGTATACTGTAGAAGATATTGTGCTTTGTGTAACTATAAAAACTTCAAGATATTTGGGAGTGAATGTTTTACAAAAGAGAAATAATCTTTTAATGCTGAAAGCAGTTAGCTAAAACTCTTCAGAGACTAGACTGTGCATTCTATCTATTTTTCCTAGCTAATTAAATGAAAAAGAGAAAAGTCTGGTTGTTGATAGTCCCAGTCTATAAAAGTGACACATTCCAGTTTTTAGCCTCTGCAAGTTCAGATCTGTGTCAAAACTTTATAAGATCTCCCTGTTTTTAGAGAGAGTATTTATGCTTTCACATTTTTCCTGAGTTTTACATGGCACATAAAGATTGTAAAAGAAGAGGTTTGTTTTTTTTTTTTATTTGTCAATATTATGAAGTATTTTGGAGGAAGGTTTTTTTCATTCCTTACCATTTTGTTATCCTTCCTGCTTGAGCTAAATTTTTATTTTCAGTTCTCTCACACCGTGGTATATCAATGCACTCCAACTTCTTGGCAATTCAGACTAAATAGTAACTGTTTTGTATCTAAAGAGAATGGGATATACTTAATTACATGAGGTTTGATAACCTCTCAGTAAGAAACAAACCCCAAACCACTGTCATGATAATCCTGACTACAGAAAGGTCTAAATTACAGAATTTTAAAGCTGACTTACTTTTGAAAGATGATGCCATTTTGTTAAAAAAATGTGTCAATAAGTAAAACAAATATGCTTAAAAACTACAAACATAAAAAATTATAAAGACATATTGGTTTCTCTTTGCATTTTATGTATCACCCTCTGGTAGGCTGAAAGTACCTATCCTCTGTTCTAAGGCATATACATTTAATTCAGAGATTATCATGTTCTTCACAGATAAATGCAATCCCCTGCTGATGTAGTTATTTCAACTAATAATTCAACCAAGCAGCCTGTGCTGATTCCCAACATTGACCTGTCCTTTATCTGATAGAAAATCTAGCTTTTTTTTTTTCTTTTCACAGACAGAGCTAAAGCAATTTTTTCACATGGATCAATATTTAATTTTTGGTTTAAGGTGGTTAGATTTTTTTTTAAATTCCTCTCCACAAGTTCAACTGAACAGCAAGAAGCAAAGAAATCCAGGAAGACATGTTCTGTCAGATTTCAGCTGAACATTGGTGGTTTAGGATTAGGCTGTTGGTGGGTTAAAATGTTTCTTTTCATTTTTTTCTGGCAAATATTTACTTTTGCAGTTGGAAAACATGTGCTCTGTAAATTATATTGCCTGTCAGAAAAGAGCAAGTTTTGAAAACAGCTTTCCCAGATTCCTTTAAATAAGGAAAACCTAGAAAACATAACCTAGAAAATCCTTTATTTTGAAGTGGAGATGGTAGAAATGTAACATAACATAGCATAAATTTGGGACATTCATGCTTAAAAGAAAAACAGGGCAAAAAGGAAATCCTAAAAAGACAGCAGAAATCATTTATTTTCTAAAGATATTCCTAGTCTTTTCTATATTAGATTAACATTTATCTTCCCCTTTAACTTGATTTTAAAACTATATTCTATGATTTAATTTTGGTTTAGATTTTTAAGAAGGTCAGTTTTAATAATTTTTTGTGTGCATTTGCTCTGTTGCACTAGGCAGGGAGATAGAAAGGAAATAATAAAACATAACAATAACTGCTTTGGATTTATTAAACATTACAACTCATGGAGTGGATAGTACCTGATACTGAAAAACAACCCTGGAAGATATCTTATAGCCCAGTTATAGCCCAGTGTTCATTTAGCATTTCAGTAAAGTTGAAAGCAAGGATTATAATTCATCCATTAATGAAACTATATATTTTATTCTGAGAAAAATATCAATTCCTCTTTCTGCTCGAGACATAGCTCAGCTCACAGGGAAAAAGGTACCTCAGTCTCCCTGCCAGCTCCTCCCCTAAGATCTATCATGAATTGCTAAGCTCCAAGTGCTCCTGGCTGGCACCGAGGGAGCTCCTGCTCTGTGGACACCTCCAGACTGTGCTGAAGTTCACCAACACTGTGTGAAATCACAGAATCACAGGATCATTTAGGTTGGAAACGACCTCTGAGATCACCATGTCCAACCTTTGACCAATCACCACCTTGTCAACTAGACCACGGCACTTAGTGCCACATCCAGTCATTTCTTGAACAGTTCCGGGGATGGTGACTCCCTTGGGCAGCCCATTCCAGTGTTTAAATGCTCCGTGCAGGGTCACAGCTGATGCTGTGGGAGGCTGGGAGCAAAAACACAGGACTCCTCAATGCACCCATGGCTGTGGTGTAAGGACATCAATCTTTGGCAACTTGGTGAGGAGGGATGAGGGGAGGGGTTTCAGAAAGGCTTTCAGGCAGCATCTCTCTGGATATCTAGGTGTTTGTTCTCTTTGGTCAGTGGATCTATGGTGTAAGGTGAACTGCACCTGTCTGATCTCAAATTTTGTAGAATGAGATTTGCACAGGCAGTGAGTACAGGGACTGACTTGTTTGTTGCCCTGAGTTTTGCAGTTCTTGATGTTTTCATTCTTATGTAACTGTTTCTCACACATTCCCTGTAAACGTATCCATGTTTTTGTAACGGTAGTTTATTATTTACATTCCTTTCTCCTGGGCGGAGAGATTTGATGGACATTTCCTTTGACCAGTGTGATTGAGGGGCGGCGAGTTGTCCCTCCAATCCACTGTGGTTTCTAAGACACATAAAAAATAAAGTACGGCCCGGTTAGGGGCTGGTAGTTGTTCGTTGCTCTCTTTTAGCAGGTGTCCGTGTCCTTCTTTTTGTGTCCGATTGCGACACTGACTGACATCAGGCAGTGTGAACCCAGAAACTACAAGACCTTTTTTATTTTTTTTTATTTGTTTGGTTTTCGTTTTTATACTATATCTCCTGGTAAAATTCTTTCTGTTTTGTTTAGCTAAACTTCTCATACTTATCACATTTCTTAGAGGTTAATGATATTTACTGGGCCAATAGAGCAGAATGCCTAAACCTCTGACAAGATATTCCCAACTGTGTTCCTGACTGGAAAGCTAAAAATAGGAAAAAAAAGTATTTCATTTGGTTTTCATAGGTAGGTTTTGAATAGTATTCTGCAAGTTGGAAATCATATTCCCATGGAGTTTAATGATGTGTTTTCAATTTATCTTCTCTCTCTCCAAAGGCAAGTGCATTATTGCGTGCCGTTACATAATTCACAGCCATGTGGAAAAGCTGTAGACACACCTTTGGCAAGTGTCTGTATAAGCCTCCAAGGTTTTCACCCATGTTTACACAGATGTCCTCTTAGAACCTGTCTAATCCCCCACATCAAGGTTTTATAGATTATTTGCACTCACTGGGACTGGTGTAGTATAGAGCCAAGTATGCAAAGACTGCCAGCTGGCCAGAATATTTGATAAATGTGAGAACAAAAAAAATCCCACTCATAGCAGTGAAGTGATCTATTCCTGGAACACCAGCTGGATTGCTGTAATAAACTATTAAACCAGCGTAGTAAAATGAAACCCAGATTCACTATGCAGATTATATAGCAGATCTATTTCCTTCTACAGTGAGGTTTCTTTTTTTTTTTTTTTTTTGTAAATTTTAGATTATTGGTCACTTGCAAGGATTTCAAAAATATGCAATAGATTGATCTTTTCATTTACAAGTTTTGAAGTAGAATGACCCAAATTAAAGTTGTACAGGACTATGCTCCAGCACCCTTAAGTACCTGCTCAGTGTCAAATGACTCTGGCAGACTAAGAAACTTTTAAGAACTAAGAAATTTTATAAGACACTGTACCCCAGACCTGGAACTGAGGCAAATGGTTACAAAAATTATCTGAGAAAAAAAATCTGAGAAAAATTTCAAATGCACACTACTTTATCACAGTATCTCTTCTTTACAATAAAGAAGAATTTGAAAGTCTAAAAGGAGATGAGAATTGATCTTCACAGCCATATTTACCAGCACCAGCTTGTGATCCCTGCCAAAAAAAAAATTAAAAACAAATCTTTGAATTGGAAGCTGTGCGCTCTGATAACTCAGTCTTTTAATTTGTGCTTCTAATTAATTAGCTAGGGACTGATACATGACAACAAACTAAACATTCATCCACAGAGAGTTTAGTAAGAATTAATGAAATTAATAAGAACTGGCAAGGTTGAGATGCCCAACTTTTGTTAATGTTATATTTCTTGATGGAAACAATGGAAGAAAAGCACCAAAGAGGTCCTAGGCCTTCTATCATTTGGGAAGAATCAAGAGCTTTCCTAGTTAAACATACTATTTCTTCTAATAAAATAATACTTCCAAGGATATCTCAGGAATCACAACTCAAGAGTATACTCTTATCACCAGCAGTAAAAGAATGCTGGACTGTTTGCTCTTGCTTGTAGCTTTACACAATGAGGACTTTGATATTTTGTTCTTCTGGTGACTGAGAACACCCTCATAATAACCCTTACGGTTATTATGGCTTCTAAACTCCAGATGAAATAGGGGGAGAACAGACATCTGAAGGCAACAACAGAAAAAATCTCAAACCACTTTGGATTAACAAAAGGCTACATTTTCAAACAAAAAGTGAGTAACACAAGAAGGGTTGGTTGCAGCTATATCTGTTCAAAGCTACTTGGGAATATGTACTTGCATGTCTCAGGTGACACAACCTGTAGCAAATTTAAAATGTGGTTACAGCTAATGAGTGTCATCAACGGGAAAAGCAAGAGGATACAGATGGTTTCCTCACTACATCTGATTACCTTTCAGAGTATGGGGAATGGAAACAGACCACTGGCCAGTAGAATTTTTCTTTAAGGATGGATATAGCCAGAGGTTATCCATCTGGTGCCTTTGCTTTGTAATGCTGTCAGATTTTAAGGCTGTCATAGGCAGTATTTAATATCCCTTATCCTGGCAATTGAGAGAATTCTAGTTTAGTCCAATGGATTTGAGAATGCCTAGTATTTTCCAAAAAACAGTTGGTAAAAGCTGTAAGAACTGAAGTACATCTCTCCAGCTTTCATCTCCTATGTGAGAGTTTGGTGAGACTAATTAGAGATAAGAAAGGCTGAATTTTGAGTCAAATTTCTCTGCTTGTCATTTTAAACATAGCCGATATTTGAAATACTATCAGGGATTTATTAATTGTGTTCTCTGGTTCCCTCAGTGAGTGACATGTGACACTATTACCGGGATGCCTGTTATTAGCCGCTTATCTCGGCTTATCAGTCGAAGACGCAGAAATAATGAGAGCCGGAGTTTGAATGTGTTCTCGTGTTCAGCACAAGGGCGGAAGGGGGAAAACCCACTGTTGTTTAATTCTTATATACACTTTTAAAAATCACAGATCATTGGAGAAAGTTAACACTTCCGTCTCTAACTATATTGGTTAAAAGAAGTGTTCGTCAAAAGGATCTGTGTCCATGGGAAAGGAATGTAAAAAGATAATTTTTACAACAACATAGCTATGTTTACAGAAATCATTCTTGAAACTGTCTAACAGAGAAAACTAGCTATTTTACAGTGAAAAATGAGCAACACGACACCTTTACTGACAAACACTGAAACAAGCCATCATTTTTGGTGTGGCCAGCCACAGGTCCTCTGTGTCATGGGTCTGCTACAGAGTTCACATAAGCCTCACTAACCCTTCTCAGTTGCAGTGGCAAGGAAAGAATTTTTTTTTTTTTTTAATGTTGATTTTTCTGGCTTGGTAAATTAAAGCCATTCATCTGTTACAGCTGCCTATATCATAAATCAAAAGCATTATTTATATGTATCAACCTGGAGACCTTAGCAGCCAGGGGAGAGAGCTTTGTAGAGATGGCATTTGTGCCTTTAGAAGCCTTTGCTCCCTCCCTCCCTCCCATTGAAACAGGCTATGTTTAGCACAGGTTAACAAGATTTCAGTTTTTCTGATGCAAAGAGATTTGCTGTGGGTGGGGACGTTTGTAGAAACCACCTCATTATGAAATGCTGAAAAGAGGAAAGTTATGTTTCTTTCTGTTGCAAGACTTGAATTAAATTGCAGGGCACATCATCTATTTCCTTTTTTTGTTGTTGTCGAGGCTTTTGCTGCAACTGCAACCACTGAATGTATCTTCCTGCTCTGGCCTTCCGAGCAGACAGCCTCTGCATTGTCAGTGTTTACAAATACTGAATGAGTGTTTACAAAAATTTTTGAAAATAAGGTCTTGTAACAAACAAAGAAAAAAGCAGGTTGTTGCATCACTAGCGTTAGTATGTATATTAGTAAGATCAGGGTCAAATATGTAAGACAAATAACAATACATATATATATATATATA